>CM035786.1:56018444-56048444 GCA_020466265.1 Siphamia tubifer
CAATACATTTAATTCAATAAAACAATGAACACAAACAAAGTGAAAAGAATAAAACAATGAATAAAAGTTGAAAAGACAAGTACAGAGTGAAACATCTAAATGTCAGACTAAAATACTTTTCAATCCAGAGTGAAAACTAAATATTATCTGTGCTTTTAAATTATTTACAAAAAGTGTCATAAGACGTAAACGCCATAAACAAACATAACAGGAGGCGAGAAGATAAAGAAAAATAGATTTGAAAATGTTCTCCCTCTGATGACCTTTGAGCTGCATTCAAAACAACAATTGGTCCCAGGCACAATAAACCCCTCCCCCTCACACATGTTATCTCTTAATGGGCATCTCCTTCTCAAAACATGAGACTGTGGGTTTGAGTTGTTTCAAGGTCAAAGGTCATGATGTTATTTTTTCAACAACTGAGACTTTATCACCATGTATGTTTGGAGTTATAACTATTTAAAATCATGTGACCTTGATTACAACATTTGAAGGTCACTAAAGGTCAAAGGTCATGACATCATTTTGAAGCCCATGTCAGGTTTCCTACCTGCCATTAATAGTAACTAACTCTCTATGTCCACTTTTTTAATGTTATAATCCATTTTAGTTTTTTAGGTATTGATGCAGTGACCTCTGACCTCTTGGACGAACAGTCGGTCAAAATTTATGTACACAAGATGTAGAATTGAAAGACCAGCAGTTTAGTGCTCAGTGGAAGTCTGTAAGATGAAGAGTTAAAAAGTTATATTCAAAATTAAATTTTGACCTTTATAGTGACCTTTGACCTAGAGTCTTCAAATTTGTGCTTCAAAGTTCTGATGCCAATGCATATCAACAGTGAGAGCAAAAAGAAGCTATGTGTTAAACCTATACAGGAAAAGGAAACTCCTGACCTTTGACCTATCGCTGATCATTGTGAAAACACATTTTTGTTGACCTTAACTTTTTACCTTTCAGCTACATTCACTCAAATGTAATGGGATCTGTTCTTGACCACCTCGCACATGTACTGAAAATTTCCTGGACATTGGTCCCATAGTTTGTGTGTAATGTTGATGAAAATTGGTTTTAGTTGGACGTAAATGTGACGTATAAATGGGCTGAATGTTGGCGAAGATGACGACGTTTCCACGGAAACAACAGAGACTCTGAACGTCCCAATGGGTCATTAGGATAAAGGGGTAGTGTTGCTACACACACACACACACACACACACACACACACACACACACAGTGAATCAGTCCATAATGTCATTATCAGATCATAGATGTTTGGCCGAAAGTCATCATCACCACGGCAACAAACAGGCCCACAGTCCTTTATGTCTTTGTTATCCCCCTCAGCAGATGACAGTGTGCCTCAGACTGACATAAATGTCCAGAACCTGAACCTGGTTCCTGTAAGAGCGTGGTTCTGTAGGTTCCCAGTAGGGCTACAACTAACCACTATTTTAATAGTCAACTGGTCACTGACTACTGAAACGATTAATCCGATAATTACTATTTTTCTTGTTAAATTTAGCATGAAGTTGATTTAATTACGTGGCAAATGACAATAAACACAAGAACGATGGGTACAATGAAAACTACATGTTTTATTGAACATACTGCAGATTAGTATAAAAATTAAACACAGTAGACACAATACTGGGCAGGGCATTAAAGGGACAGTCAGTATTTTTCAGATGCACCTTTACTTTGGTGCACCCACAGTGACTAGTGGTGACACCCACCCAGACTAGTTCTGGTCTGCTTTTGGTCAAAGCGAAAATAGTCCCGGCAGGTTTCCTGGGATCAACAAAATACGTGTTTCTTCTCAAAACAGTATGTGTTTGAATGAGTGATTTATTTGCATAACAAAACCATCACGGAACAAAAACTCACACCTCATAATTGCTTGGAGCCACTTTTTCTCAACAGCGATCAATGCACATTGTCACTGGGAACAGCTGTGCGCCTTAACAAACTACTTTAATCAGTTGTTCGACAGTGTTTCCGGCTGCAGCACAGACAACACACATTAAGACAACATGCTCTTTTTCCCCAAACATGATGTGGACAGTGTGGCGTTTATGTTGGTGCCCGCTGACTTAAACTTTTTGCACTTTATGTTTTTGCAGTTAAATTTAAAAGAAAACGTAGCCTTTGTTTTGTCCGGGTTAAAATGCTGATGCTTGTGTCTTGTAAGTGTACTATAGGCACTTTCCCACTGTAGGAACCTTTTGTAGTTCCTATAAACTTTTTAGTTACCTTTTTTCACTCTTTCCCACAGCATAGGAACTATATAGTTCCTAGAACCTTTTTAGTTCCTCCTGGCAAGCAGGGTCTTTTTTAGTTCAAGAACTGTATGACGTAGGTGTCTGGTGATTGGTAGAGCCCAGACCACGCCCATTTCCACATTTTCTCATCTTGCAGTACCACTATCTTTAAAACCATCTCTGTAGTGTCAGCTGTGCGTTGGAAAAAAATACAGAGAAAGTAATAACTAATCAGGCCGACATCGCCATTTTTTTGGGTTAATAAGGATGTTGGTTAAAGCTATGACATTAACATACATTGTAGTATCACCTACTAGTGGAATCTTCATCTGCTATAACTCTGTAAACTCCTCCATTCTTGACATTAGACACTATATTTGATCACAATTAACATTCCTGTGATACAGAACATAAACACTGTGGCCTCCTCATTCTATATTCTAGTTTATAGTAGCGCTGTGGCCTCCTCATTCTATATTCTAGTTTATAGTAACGCTGTGGCCTCCTCATTCTCTATTCTAGTTTATAGTAGCGCTGTGGCCTCCTCATTCTCTATTCTAGTTTATAGTAGCGCTGTGGCCTCCTCATTCTCTATTCTAGTTTATAGTAGCGCTGTGGCCTCCTCATTCTCTATTCTAGTTTATAGTAGCGCTGTGGCCTCCTCATTCTCTATTCTAGTTTATAGTAGAGCTGTGGCCTCCTCATTCTCTATTCTAGTTTATAGTAGAGCTGTGGCCTCCTCATTCTCTATTCAAGTTTATAGTAGCGCTGTGGCCTCCTCATTCTCTATTCTAGTTTATAGTAGCGCTGTGGCCTCCTCATTCTCTATTCTAGTTTATAGTAGCGCTGTGGCCTCCTCATTCTCTATTCTAGTTTATAGTAGCGCTGTGGCCACCTCATTCTCTATTCTAGTTTATAGTAGTGGTGTGGCCTCCTCATTCTCTATTCTAGTTTATAGTAGCGCTGTGGCCTCCTCATTCTCTATTCTAGTTTATAGTAGCGCTGTGGCCTCCTCATTCTATATTCTAGTTTATAGTAGCGCTGTGGCCTCCTCATTCTCTATTCTAGCTTATAGTAGAGCTGTGGCCTCCTCATTCTATATTCTAGTTTATAGTAGCGCTATGGCCTCCTCATTCTATATTCTAGTTTATAGTAGCGCTGTGGCCTCCTCATTCTATATTCTAGTTTATAGTAGCGCTGTGGCCTCCTCATTCTATATTCTAGTTTATAGTAGCGCTGTGGCCTCGTCATTCTATATTCTAGTTTATAGTAGTGCTGTGGCCTCGTCATTCTATATTCTAGTTTATAGTAGCGCTGTGGCCTCCTCATTCTCTATTCTAGTTTATAGTAGCGCTGTGGCCTCCTCATTCTCTATTCTAGTTTATAGTAGCGCTGTGGCCTCCTCATTCTATATTCTAGTTTATAGTAGCGCTGTGGCCTCCTCATTCTATATTCTAGTTTATAGTAGCGCTGTGGCCTCGTCATTCTATATTCTAGTTTATAGTAGTGCTGTGGCCTCCTCATTCTATATTCTAGTTTATAGTAGCGCTGTGGCCTCCTCATTCATTATTGTAGAACTGTCACGTTAGTCGTTAGTGTCACGTTAACACCTCCCATGGTTCCTATTGCCCTGTCAGAATGCAAACACAAAGGTTCCCTAGGAACTACTAGGTTCCTAGAACTAAATTGATAGAACTAAGCTCCTAGAACTAAGTTCTTAGAACTATTCTGTGGGAAAGCGCCTATTGTTACATTGTTGTTATGCAGTGAACTTTAATACTAGTTGCTCATTGCTGGACAGTTGTGTGTCCGTGTTGTTCCTTCGTTGACAATGTGATGATATCATCACGATCTATCAACTCAACTTGGACTTTATTAACGGAAAAGTTGACTATAGTCATTCATTCCCTAGTGCCTTTCCTCTTCCGATTGCACACATTTAAAAATATGTTTGTCAGCCCCAATCTGGCATAAAGATCAACCTGTCTTTTATCATGAAAATACACTTAAAATGTACAATGTATGTGATAAAAACCCTGAATATGACCTGATGTGAGTCAGACTGTTTGATTCAACTGTCTGACATGATTTCTCTGTAAATGCTGGTGGATCAGCGAGGTACTGCCATGATACACCAGGTACTGCCATGGTACACCAGGTACTGCCATGATACACCAGGTACTGCCATGGTACACCAGGTACTGCTATGATACACCAGGTACTGCCATGGTACACCAGGTACTGCCATGGTACACCAGGTACTGCCATGATACACCAGGTACTGCCATGGTACACCAGGTACTGCCATGATACACCAGGTACTGCCATGGTACACCAGGTACTGCCATGATACACCAGGTACTGCCATGGTACACCAGGTACTGCCATGATACACCAGGTACTGCTATGATACACCAGGTACTGCCATGGTACACCAGGTACTGCCATGATACACCAGGTACTGCCATGGTACACCAGGTACTGCCATGGTACACCAGGTACTGCCATGATACACCAGGTACTGCCATGGTACACCAGGTACTGCCATGATACACCAGGTACTGCCATGGTACACCAGGTACTGCCATGATACACCAGGTACTGCTATGATACACCAGGTACTGCCATGGTACACCAGGTACTGCCATGATACACCAGGTACTGCCATGATACACCAGGTACTGCCATGATACACCAGGTACTGCCATGATACACCAGGTACTGCCATGATACACCAGGTACTGCCATGATACACCAGGTACTGCCATGGTACACCAGGTACTGCCATGGTACACCAGGTACTGCTATGATACACCAGGTACTGCCATGGTACACCAGGTACTGCTATGATACACCAGGTACTGCCATGGTACACCAGGTACTGCCATGGTACACCAGGTACTGCCATGATACACCAGGTACTGCCATGATACACCAGGTACTGCCATGGTACACCAGGTACTGCCATGATACACCAGGTACTGCCATGGTACACCAGGTACTGCTATGATACACCAGGTACTGCCATGGTACACCAGGTACAGCTATGATACACCAGGTACTGCCATGATACACCAGGTACTGCCATGGTACACCAGGTACTGCCATGGTACACCAGGTACTGCCATGAGCTTCACGTCTGTAGCAGACCCCATGGCAGAACACTGGCCAAACCAGACACTCTCCTCATTGGAAGTTCTATTCTTAGAGACGTGAAGCACCCAGCGGTGTCTGTCAGGTGTTATCCAGGGGCCAGAGTCGGTGACATCGAAGGAAACCTTAGGCTTTTACAGCAGAGCAGGGCTAGCTTCCGCCGCATCGTGATCCACGCTGGTGGTAACGATGTCCGACGGAAACAATCAGAGGTTCTTAAACTGAACGTAGCATCGGTGTGTAAACTTGCTAAGTCGATGTGTAACACCGTAGCATTCTCTGGACCCCTGCCCAATTTGGCCAGTGATGAGATGTACTCTAGGTTCTCATCATTTAACCGCTGGTTGTCTAGGTGGTGCTCAGAAAACGATGTTGTTTTTATAGATAATTGGCGTGCATTCTGGGGAAAGCCTGGGCTCATTCGCAGAGATAGCATACATCCCACTTGGGAAGGTGCCTCTCTCTTAGCACAAAATGTGGCTTCCAAATTTAGCCTGTCAAAATGACAATCCAGAGTGCGGGCCCAGGCGCAGAGTCGTAGTGTAAAACACTTCTCTGTGCATCCACTTTACTCTGAGCTGTCACAAACCCACCATGTAGTAAATAACAGAAAGACTGCGTCTATTCCCTGTGTAGTTAATAATAAACCCCGTATAGTTAAAAATAAGCCTAATATTAAAAAACCTATAGGAGTGAGATCAAATAATTTAATAAAAATAGTTTTAAGGAACAATCAGATTAAAAGAACACCTAACAATTTTATCCAATGTGGACTGATCAATATTAGGTCTATTTCTTCCAAATCTCTGTTAATAAACGATCTAATTAGTGATTACAAAATTGATATTTTAGCTCTGACTGAAACCTGGCTGCAGCAGGATGAATATGTCGCATTAAATGAATCCACGCCACCAACTCATGTGAACTATCACACAGCCAGAACCAGTGGCCGTGGTGGTGGAGTGGCAATAATATCCCACTCCAGTTTAGGTCTTAGCCCTAAAATTAATTATAAAACTAATCCCACTTACCATTCCTTTGAAAGTCTAGTTTCATCCATTACTTTCCCCAACTGCAGAAACCAAAAACCAGTCCTTTTTGTCATAGTCTACCGCCCTCCTGGTCCTTATTCACAGTTTTTATTAGAAGTCTCTGACTTTCTATCCAGTGTAGTGTTGAACTGGGATAGGATTATAATAGTTGGTGATTTGAACATACATGTTGATAACAACACTGACTCTCTTAGTAATGCATTTAGTGACCTACTAGACGGATTAGGCTTTATCCAAAATGTTAATAAACCAACCCACATTCACAGACATACTCTCGATCTGATCTTAACACTTGGTGTTGAAATTAATGACCTCATCGTTTTTACCCATAATCCCATACTCTCAGATCACTTTTTAATGACCTTCCAGGTTTTGTTTGAGGATATTTCTACCTCAGTGATTAAAACGCAAATGAAAAGGATACTATGTGACCGTGCTGTCTCAAAGTACAAAGAGTTAATTCAGTCACTATTTGTGCCTGTGTCATGTGATTATGTAAAGGACACATTTAGTCCCAGTATAAGTGATGAGTTAGTCGATAGTACCATGCTCACACTACAAACTACGCTAGATATAGTTGCCCCCCTTAAGTTAAAAACTACTAAGATTAGATTAACCTCCCCATGGTACAACGCTGACACTCGCTCCATTAAACAAGCAACACGTAAATTAGAGAGGCAATGGAGGCGATCCAACTTAGAAGATTCTCTCAATGCCTGGAAAAATATCTTAATAAAGTATAATCCATCTTTGCGTACAGCCAAAACTAGATATTACTCATCCATAATAGAAGAAAACAAGAATAATCCTAGATTCCTCTTCAGTACTGTAGCCAAACTGACAAACAGCCACACCTCCGTGGAACCAGTTATTCCATCCACGCTCCATCCTGATGATTTCCTGCAGTTCTTTAACAATAAAATATCAACTATTAGAGAGAAAATAGACACATTTCTCCCAAATATTAGATCAGAAAAAGTAGCGCTTTCAAACCTAGGCCTTTTTAAAAATCCCTCTGTAACACTAAATAATTTCACCACTGTAGACCAAACTGATGTCATATCTATTATCATGTCTTCCAAATCATCACCTGCCTCTTAGATCCAATTACAACTAAACTCTTTAAAGAGATTCTGCCCCTAATTATTAGCACTGTCCTAAATATAATTAACACTTCATTAACTACTGGATATGTGCCACAGTCATTTAAATATGCTGTTATTAAACCAATTCTGAAAAAGCCTACCCTAGATCCTGACATTTTAGCCAATTATAGGCCTATATCCAATTTGCCCTTCCTGTCAAAGGTTTTAGAACGAGTAATAGTTAAACAGCTGTGCCAATTCCTGCAAGATAATAGTTTATTTGAACAGTTTCAGTCTGGCTTTCGTGCCCATCATAGCACTGAAACAGCGTTAGTTAAAGTTACTAATGACTTATTATTAGCCGCTGACATCGGACTAATATCGGTCCTGGTGTTATTAGACCTTAGTGCAGCCTTTGACACCATCGACCACAGTATCTTAGTGCACAGATTAGAATATGATATAGGTATTAGAGGAGCAGCCCTCTGCTGGTTTAAATCATATTTATCTGATCCATACCAATTTGTTCACATCAACAAACAATCATCGCAGTCCTCCAGAGTTAATTATGGCGTTCCTCAAGGGTCAGTCCTTGGGCCTATTTTGTTTACACTATATATGCTCCCTTTAGGTAACATCATTACAAATCATGGCATTAATTTTCATTGTTACGCGGATGACACACAGCTATATTTATCGATTAAACCTGGTCAGACCAGGCAAATAGATAAACTAAGTACTTGTGTACAAGACATAAAAATTTGGATGAGTGCCAATTATCTTTTACTGAACCCTGAAAAAACTGAAGTCATTATAATTGGTCCTAAAGATGCGAGAGACTCCCTAACTAACCAGATAGTTACTCTGGACAACTTAAGTGTAACACCCAGTGCCACAGTTAAAAATTTAGGAGTTTTATTTGATCCAGATCTTTCATTCAAAATGCATATCAAACAAACTTGCAGAACAGCCTTCTTTCACCTGCGCAACATAGCCAAAATTAGGAATATTCTGTCTAAAACGACTGCAGAAAAATTAATTCATGCATTTGTTACATCACGATTAGATTATTGTAACTCCTTATTTGTAGCATGTCCTAAATATTCCCTAAAAAGCTTACAACTGGTTCAAAATGCAGCAGCAAGATTATTAACAGGATCAAATAGAAGAGAACACATCACGCCTGTGCTCCAAACCCTTCACTGGCTACCAGTTGAGTCTAGAATTAAATTTAAAATCCTCCTCCTTACATATAAAACCATTAATGGTATGGGCCCCTCTTATCTTAAAGATGATCTGGTTCCGTACCAACCCAATAGAACCCTTCGTTCTCAGAATGCAGGTTTACTGAAAGTTCCTAGGGTTTCTAAAAGTACAGTAGGAGCTAGAGCCTTTAGTTATCAGGCCCCTGTCTTATGGAATCAGCTTCCCTTTAATATTAAAGATGCCGAAACAGTCTTTACATTTAAAATTAGGCTTAAAACATTCCTGTTTGAGAAAGCCTATGGTCAGGTTAGTTAAAAATTATGTGACTCATATATCATGTATACATGATGTATGAGTCACAGTTCAGTCTAGGCTGCCCTAGGAGTTAGAATGCTGGGGGAAGTACAGACACTGAGTTCTTTCTTCTCTTTCTCTTCCTCACACCTGTTTCTGTCATTTTTACAACCTATCTTTCTTACCAAGTCTGTTCATGACTAGTCACCTGGTGTCCCCTTTCCCCCCTCCCCCCCTGGGGGGAGTGGTGGCTCTCCTGACAGTGCCTGCACGGGAGCCATGGACGACAGGATCTGGAGTATCTCGCCTGTGCTGACCTGTGACCCCGGACCACCGCCCCTGCCTGTCTGGACCAGCCCCCCTTCCTGCATTTATACATGGACGTTCATCTATAGCCTGTCCGTCCATGGGAGTGGATCTGTCCTTCAATGTGGTTCTCCTCAAGATTTCTTCTTTTTCCCACTGGGTTTGGAAGTTTTTTCTTGCCGAGAAGGAGGGTCTAAGGACAGGGGATGCCTGGGACTTTTCATGTATCTCTGTAGTTGATTATGTTTTTGTAAAGCCCTCTGAGACGACGTTGTTGTGATTTAGGGCTTTATAAATAAAATTGAATTGAATTGAATGATACACCAGGTACTGCCATGATACACCAGGTACTGCTATGATAGACCAGGTACTGCCATGGTACACCAGGTACAGCTATGATACACCAGGTACTGCCATGATACACCAGGTACTGCCATGGTACACCAGGTACTGCCATGATACACCAGGTACTGCCATGGTACACCAGGTACTGCCATGATACACCAGGTACTGCTATGATACACCAGGTACTGCCATGGTACACCAGGTACAGCTATGATACACCAGGTACTGCCATGATACACCAGGTACTGCCATGGTACACCAGGTACTGCCATGGTACACCAGGTACTGCCATGATACACCAGGTACTGCCATGATACACCAGGTACTGCCATGGTACACCAGGTACTGCCATGATACACCAGGTACTGCTATGATACACCAGGTACTGCCATGGTACACCAGGTACAGCTATGATACACCAGGTACTGCCATGATACACCAGGTACTGCCATGATACACCAGGTACTGCTATGATACACCAGGTACTGCCATGGTACACCAGGTACAGCTATGATACCCCAGGTACTGCCATGATACACCAGGTACTGCCATGGTACACCAGGTACTGCTATGATACACCAGGTACTGCTATGATACACCAGGTACTCCCATGGTACACCAGGTACTGCCATGATACACCAGGTACTGCCATGGTACACCAGGTACTGCCATGGTACACCAGGTACTGCCATGATACACCAGGTACTGCCATGGTACACCAGGTACTGCTATGATACACCAGGTACTGCCATGGTACACCAGGTACTGCCATGGTACACCAGGTACTGCTATGATACACCAGGTACTGCCATGGTACACCAGGTACTGCTATGATACACCAGGTACTGCCATGGTACACCAGGTACTGCCATGGTACACCAGGTACTGCCATGATACACCAGGTACTGCCATGATACACCAGGTACTGCCATGGTACACCAGGTACTGCCATGATACACCAGGTACTGCCATGGTACACCAGGTACTGCTATGATACACCAGGTACTGCCATGGTACACCAGGTACAGCTATGATACACCAGGTACTGCCATGATACACCAGGTACTGCCATGGTACACCAGGTACTGCCATGGTACACCAGGTACTGCCATGATACACCAGGTACTGCCATGATACACCAGGTACTGCTATGATAGACCAGGTACTGCCATGGTACACCAGGTACAGCTATGATACACCAGGTACTGCCATGATACACCAGGTACTGCCATGGTACACCAGGTACTGCCATGATACACCAGGTACTGCCATGGTACACCAGGTACTGCCATGATACACCAGGTACTGCTATGATACACCAGGTACTGCCATGATACACCAGGTACTGCCATGATACACCAGGTACTGCTATGATACACCAGGTACTGCCATGGTACAGCAGGTACTGCTATGATACACCAGGTACTGCCATGATACACCAGGTACTGCTATGATACACCAGGTACTGCCATGATACACCAGGTACTGCCATGATACACCAGGTACTGCCATGGTACACCAGGTACTGCTATGATACACCAGGTACTGCCATGATTTTAACAATATCTTAGAATGTTATCAATCTGGTTTTAGAGCTCACCACAGCACTGGTGAAAATTTTAAATGATATTAGATCCAATTTGGACAAAAAGATTCTTTCAGTCTTAGTCCTATTGGATCTTACGGCAGTGTTCAACACTGTAGACCACCGTGTTCTTTTACAGGAACTGCATTACACAGTTAGTCTTTCTGGGTCTGTTTTTAACTGGCTTGAATTGTTTTTAACCAACAGGGAGTTTTATGTTAGTATTGGGGAACACTCACCACAGAGGTATTCTGTGGATTGTGGTGTTCCCCACGGGTCCATTTTAGGTCCAACCCTTTTTAACCTTTATATGCTGCCCCTGGGTCATGTCATCAGGAGGCACGGCATTAACTTTCACAGTTATGCTGATGATACTCGACTTTACATTGCTATGTCTCCTGATGACCTTAGTCCAATTGACTCACTTTTTAACTGCATTTTAGATATTAAGGCCTGGGTGGCAGCAAACTACCTCTGGCTCAACCAGGGCAAAACTGAGGTTTTAGTTATTGGTCATCAGAGAGAGAGGCTCAAAGCTAAGCTCCAAACGTACGTAGTCCCCTCAGAAAAGGTTAAGAACCTGGGAGTTTTATTTGACTGCGAGCTTGGCTTTGGGCCACGCATACAGGTCGTTACCAAGACTGGTTTTTATTATTTAAAACATATTGCGACCCTTTCTCTCTCAAGCCAGTGCAAAGACTCTGATGCACGCATTTGTAACCAGCCGTATTGATTACCCCAACGCTCCCCTTTCTGGTCTTCCAAAAAAGACCATTGCACCACTGCAGGTGCTCCAGAACATCAGTGCTCAGGAGCTTCAGGACGGATTTTAAAGTGCTTCTATTAGTTTTTAAGAGTCTTAAATGTTTGTGGCCCTGTTTACTTATCGGATCTGCTTTTAACATATGAGCCCTCTCGGACCCTCAGGTCCTCAGGTAGTAAGCTTTTAATTGTCCCTAGAGTTGCCACTAAAACACATGGTGAGGCCTCATTCAGTTTTTATGGCCCCAAACTATGGAACAGTGGACCTGAGGATCTGAGGTACGCTGCGAGTGTTCCTATTTTTAAGGGTAAACTGAAAACCTACCTCTTTACCTTTTAGGTACATTTTAATCTTAACATTATTTCATTCTGCTATTTTATGTATTTACTTTTATTCTATTATAATTATTTATATATTTATTCAATTTTTTTTAACTGTGAATCTTTCAACTTGTCCTCCAATTGCAGGATAATGGAGGGGTCTGATGTAAAGCACTTTGTGCTGCATGCACTATGTATGAAAAGTGCTATATAAATAAAGTTTGATTGATTTATTGATTGATTGATACACCAGGTACTGCTATGATATTATTTATATATATATATATATATATATATATATATATATATATATATATATATATATATATATATATATATATATATATATATATATATATATTGTTCTTTATTATTTATTCGGAATTTATTATTTTGAAGAGAAAAAAACCCAAAAATCTTCTTTACCTACACGTGATCATTACAAACTTGGTCCTCATGAGACATGGAAACCAGTGTGTCTGTGTGTGTGTGTGTGTGTGTGTGTGTGTGTGTGTGTGTGTGTGTGTGTATAAACCCACAGAACAGATTGATCTTCCTTTAATTGTGTTCCCTGCTGATAAACGTGTCTGACCTACATTCTGTGAGTGAATCCACAGCTTCTGTTCTGGATGCTGAAATAAAAAAACCTCTGTGTGTGTGTGTGTGTGTGTGTGTGTGTGTGTGTGTGTGTGTGTGTGTGTGTGTGTGTGTGTGTGTGTGTGTGTGTGTGTTGAGGGGCAGAAGGGTACTGCTCACTTCAGGTGAAGGTGTGCCATTGAATACTGACACTAAATGTACAGTTATTTCATCAGTTTCAGTGTCTTTGAAAAATTAACAACAACAAATAAATAAATAAATAAATAAATGTCCTGGATTCAGGAAATAAAAGTCTGTTCTAAGTCCAATAACAGTCAGTACTGAAGAACAAATATGCACCAATAATTATGGGTAAAAAGAAAAAAAAGGACATCATTCAGATTTTTACCAAAAAAATAGAGCCCATAATAATAGATCTGAATTGCTTAGGTTTGGTGCATTTCACCAGCATACAGTGCAGGTTGTTGCCATGACAACTGCCCTAAAAACCAAGAAGAAGCAGAAGCAAAAGTTCATTAATAAAAGCAACAACAACAGGCAATTTATATGAGTAGCACCGCCCACTAGTGGAGCCCCGCCCCCTCTGCCTCTGCACCTATACAGCACAAAAATTATAATTATTATTATGATTATTATAATTATTATTATTATTAGTAGTAGTAGTAGTAGGAGTAGAAGTAGTAGTAGTAGTAGTAGTAGAAGTAGTAGTAGTAGTAGTAGTAGTAGTAGAAGTAGTAGTAGTAGTATTATCAGATTCAGTTTATTGTCATTTACATTATTATTATTTCTTTTTTTAAATATTGTTATTCCTATTATTTTCTTTATTATAGAAAAAAAATCCAAAGCATAAAAAAGATTTTGAGAATTATTTTGTATGTAATTTTATTTTATTTATTTATTATTATTAGGTCTATAATTCTGTTTATTATAAAACATTTATGAAACACATCTTTTATTATTATTATTATTATATTTGATTATTATAATTCTTTAATTAATTAATTAATTGATGAATAATTTATTTTTTTATAGTCTCAGTGCGACGTGTACTTGTTTAGTTATTTACTCACATTTTTATTTTTCATATATGAACTTCTACTAATTTGCACTTTTGGAATAAAGAAAAGTTAATATTGTATATATGAGTATTAGTGTCAGATTATTGACAGCAGTGATTATTGTTTATTGATGGTTCTGTTCTTTCAGGTTCATCTGTTGGACTAAACATATAATTAATATATAAAGTAATACATATAATTTCGCCCAAAAAAATCTGTATAATCGGAACAAATATAAAAACATGAAATGTCTTAAGAGAAGTAAATACAATTTTAATAATATTCTAAATTTGTATTTATAAGCTGTGGCTCGTTCTGGCTCTGGCTGTCCACATGTTGAAGTGTCCTTGGGCAAGACACTGAACCCTGACTTAGGTCCCCAGTAGGACTGACCTTTGACCTTAGAAACCTACTGGTGTATGAGTGTGTGTGTGAATGGGTGAATGTGAAGCGCTTTGAGCACCATGAAGGTGGAAAAGAAGGATATAAGTGCAGACCATTTATAATATACACATGTAAATGATAAACTAAAGCCTAATAATATTACAATTACACATTTATTTCAAATTGTTCATGTTATTCACACTGTTTAAAGGATGGCTTATAGATGTAAACAATTTCATCTTGTAAATTTACTTTTTTTTGCTTTAAAACATAGACAAGAGTTTGGAGTTGATTATTATTTATATAATTTTATGTTTTTATTTTACTGTTTGGGCTTCACTGCTGATCAAATGTAGCTGAATATGGAACTGAACTAAAATGACTTTGACAGCCCTGCTCTAGAACATCAGCTTTTTATTAAACTTGTGTTTGTAATTCCACTCTTTCAGCATCTGAACAGTTTGTAAAATAACATCTGCTTTGTGTTGTTGCCTTGGATTCATTTTATATTTTTCCTTTTTCCACCGTTTGTCTGAAAATGATTCTGTTCAAACGACTTCCACTAAAGGTCGTGACCTGTCATCATGTTTTCACAGTGAACGGATTCGCCTACGGCACAAGATGACAATGAAGATGCTTTTCACACATGGAATGACTTCACGTGCCGGTGGAACCCGTGGCACCGAGAAACAGGAATGACCGAAAAACACGACAGAAAAAAAGAACAGAACAGTATGGAGGAATAAAAGTGCCAAAATTAAATAAATACATCATTATGTATTTTTTTTTAGTTGTTATTAATTCATTAAAATACCAATTCATTTGAGGTAAAAAAGACAACAAAAAACAACATTTATCTATAGTTCAGCAAATCTCTGTCAGTAGTGTGTCCTGTTTGTCTGTGGAACTTCTAACACCTGCACAACTCCACCAAATGATCCAATATTTGGACGGTGACTTTCCAGTACTCTGGTGGAGTACAGTGCAAAGTTTCACACCATCATGACAAAGAACAACAAAGATATTAAACTTATTTCACTGATTTTTTTCAACTTTGCTGCTGTGAGCATTGCCAAGTCCCGCCCCCTTATTTGGCTACAGCTGTGCAGTGTTTCTCATACATCGAGTAACTGAGGGTGCAGCGCCACAAAATGAAGCAGCTTTTTTCCTCCCAACGCGCTTCTGTCATTCTGTCATCTGAGGTGAATTCAGGTACCACACATGCAGCTCTTTAATTACGCCCTCTCTCCACAGAAGCGCAGACAACATGTTAAAGGCAGGAAGTAGAAAGTACTTTATTTGTTATTATACAATTGTACAACGAAATATGTCCTTTGCACTTAACCCATCCTTTCTTTGATGCTGGTGGGGCACCTGTACGGAGCAGTGGGCAGCCATGGGTGGCGCCCTGGGACCCATCTCCAGATTTAAACCCCCATGCTAATGGTCAGAATGACCTGGCTGGAGGATTTGACCCTAACAAACATGTATTTGGGTGATGGGGGGAAACTCGAGCCCTCAGAGGAAACCCATCCAGACACGGCAAGAGAAACATGTGAATTCAGAAAAGGCCTGCACGGTCCTGGAATCAAACTCAGGTTTTCTTGCTGTGAGCCAAGCATGCTAATCGCTCAGCCAACAGGTGAAGCTGAAACATGCAGTTTCAATTCACAGGAAGTTCCAGATGCTTCCATAGGCTACAGGTATTAAATACATTTACATATAAAGGCAGGAATTCGACTAATTCAATGAAGTACTTGGTGACACACAGTGTTTACTAAAGCCTTAGTGAAGAGCTAAGTAGCCTCACACCGGGCTAATAGCACTAGCCTAGCACTGTGCTAATAATAGCACACTTGGAAATGACACAACCAGTAGATAAATGTTCAGAGCAGTTACTGTGCAGATACTGGACCAGTACCATGTTTGTGAATTCCTCAACTAGTGACATGAGATGTGCTGCTAACTTAATAATAAAAGGTTAATGATAATAATAATAATAATAATTAGGATTTATTGTTGTTGACTACCTGGATCATTTATTATATTTAGATTATTACATAAAAGGTCACATACTGCTGGTCCTGAGTGCTAATTTCATTTTTATGTATTCATGTAAATGACAATAAACTGAATCTGATACTACTACTACTACTACTACTACTACTACTACTACTACTACTACTACTACTACTACTACTACTACTACTACTACTACTACTACTACTACTACTACTACTACTACTACTACTACTACTAATAATAATAATAATAATAATAATAATAATAATAATCTCCTCCTTTCAACTCATTTCACCCACTTCCACAACACATTAGTACCAAACACATTTTTTACCGGCTCTAAAGTACTGTATTATTATTTCACTAATTAATTAATTCCTGGTCCTTGTGTTGCAGTGGATCATGAATTTATTTTATCAGTCAACCTTGTCAGTCAGTGGGCGGGGCTAATGTGAATCTAGTCAAATCCACTCCATTGAGAGTGTTGGACCCAGAGTCTAGATTTTTAGCAGTTACCAATTAAGTTTAGTTTCCTAAAGTATCCAAACAAATGTAGAGGTTAAAGGTCACCCAATGGAATCTATTGGACTGGACTGGATGTGCAGAGGAACCAATCAGCTGTTAAGAGCCGCCCACTGAGTTTGATGGACGAGGTTGACTGATAAAATAAATTCATTCATATAAAATAATTCATGACTCACTGTAAACTACACAACAGCGTAGCCTACATAAAAACACACAGAGTGACAGTCAAATGTGTCAACTATAATCAGCTAGCTAGCTAAAGCTATCAACATTTAATGGAATTCTGTCATTTATTCAATTACCTCATAATTGAGACTTTTTATCTCATGATTTTGACTGAATAGAAAATTTGAAAATTTTTATGTTGTTATCTTAGAAGTTTGACGTTTTATCTCATGATTTTTGAGATTTTATCTCACAATTTTTTATGTTTTATCTCGTGATTTAAAAAAAAAACTTTATCTCATGTCAACTATTACCACCTAGCTAGCTAAAGCTAAGCTATCATCATTTAACGTTAATCTAATTCTGTCCCTGCTTCTACTTGTGCCTTTCCTGACTGCTGGCAGTGTTGGCACCAAAGCATATTATTGATAAATGAAATATGTACCTGTACTGATCCATGCAGAACTTCCGGGTCACATAAAAACAAACAAATATAAAAATCTAATTCAGTCAAGTGGCCTGTTTTCCATTTCATATTTTTCATCTGAGCCTAAAATCGAAATATGAAAAACCAGGCATATATTAGTTTTTCATGTTGGATTAAGAAAACAAAAAATAAACTAATGCATCTTCTTTTTGTTTTGGGGTTTTTGATTGGGATTTGAAAAATGAAAGAATGAATGATACACAGATTATTATCCATTTACTAGAAAAACACAACCTTTTGTTTTTAATCAAACAAATAAATAAAGTAATTACATTTGCAAACTTCACACAGATATTACCTACATTTATAAATAAACCCACGTGGGGACCTGAATTTTAGTCTCCACGGTGCAAACACACATATCGATGTCCCCATAAAGACAGACACAAGCTTTGTCTGCTGTTGTAAACTATGGGATGTCCTTGGTGCAGACAGTCAGTGTGGGAGGAAACAGGTGAACGTCTGGTCTTATAGGAAACCTCTCATTGAGCAGGTTATGGGAGTCCGTTACCATGGCGACAGACTGTGCTCTAAATGTAAAATGTCATCAGAGAACATCTGTGATCATCCACAGGAATATGGACACGACACTCTGAAACATCCACAAACACACACGCACACACACACACACGTTTGTGTGTGTGTGTGTGTATTCCTGTCTTTATGGGGACATTGATATGTTTACACAGTCACACCATGTGGACCTCTGACACTATGGGGACCAAAATGCAGGTCCCCACAAGGGTTAAATATAAATAAAGGTTCCCACTTGTAAAATAGAAATTATATGGCCCAATGAATACATTCATTTTTTTTCTGGAAGTCCCCATAAAGCATGTGAGAAACAGGTGCAATGTGAAACATGTATTTTTTAAAGGTTTGAAGATGTGTTTACTTAAAAAAATAAAACACAAAAGATAAATGTTTATGTATTTTTAAAATATTTTTTATTTATGAATATTTTATTTATTTTGTATAAATTTATTTGTATGTATTTTAAAATGTAATTACATTTTCACAATTATTTTATTTTTTTTTTTTTACTTTTGTATTTATTCATTCATTTTTATGTTTTATTATTATTATTTTTTTAATTATAATTATTTAAATTTTATATTAAAAAAAGATAAAAGTTTACACTCACTACCCAATGGCTACTTGATTACAAATTTGGTCCTCATGACACATGTAAATGAGTAGGTGTGTGTGTATTGTGTGTGATGACTGAGTACAGTCACATTAGTTCAGTCAGATATGAAATTAAGCAAAAACTAAAATAATTATATTGAATTAAGACTAAACATAAAAGGACAAAAAAATCTTCAATAAGCAAAAAAATAAAATAAAATCTTGAATAAATCCCAAAAATATTGAATTAATAAAAAAAACAAATTCGAATCAAGAAAAAAATAAATAAATCTTGAATTATGGAAAAAAAAATCTGCCAATGGAACCAGTTAAATAATTTTGGTCTGATTAGTTTAATCAGATTAGTCCCAGATCTACTGTCTATAAATCACTTCTTGTTTCTAACATGTTCCTCTGCAGGTGATTCTGTCTGATCACATGTTTATTTACATAACTAAAAATAAAGTTAAGCAGAGCTACTGATGGTGTCAATTATTTCTTGGTTAAATTCTTTGCACAGACAGAAAAACCTGGAAAACACAGAAACACTAGAGGATGAAACCAAGAAAATAAAATAGTTTCCTGTTTTTATTTAGTTTTTCTAAATATGTCTTTTATTTATTAATTTAATTTAATCTGGACTTGTCTATTTTATTTTGAAAATCTCTGCTGTCAGCCGTTGTTCTGCTGCTTCGTGCTCGTGTGTTCGTGCATCAGCGCGTGCTTCATCTCAAACCTTTTCAGACTCTGAATATTGACATTTGTTTGAATTGCAGGATGTGTTCAGTGACCTCAGAAAAAGTGGGTCATTGGAGTTCCCGCCTCGGAAACGTGTCGGTCTCGTCCTCATCACACGCGCAGCTTTTCTTCGTCTCCTACACCTGCACTGGCTTTGTTTGAATAAACTGAAGAAATTGCTCTTCTGCAGGATGATGGAAGGAAGCAGCGGAAAAATGACCCAGAAAAAAACAGCCAAAAAAATGAACTACGCCAAAAATAAATAAATAAATAAATAAAATCTTGAGTTAAACAAAAAATATATATTGAATTAAGAAAAAACTATCCAAAAACTCCTGAATTAGGCCAAAAGAATTCTATTGAATTAAGAAAAAAACATTAAACAATAAATATCTTGAAGTAAAACAATTCCTGAATATAGAAAAAAAAGGAAGCAAAAAAAACCTCCTCCAAATTTAAAATAATCCAAAAAAATCTTGAATTAAAGGTCAGTATTGATGTAAAAAAAACCACTGGTTTTGCAAATCCTACTTTTACTAATCATAGGATAATATCTAGCATCATAATTATTTTAATTGCATTTTTGGATGAACTACTTGCATGTCTGCTAAGAAATTAAACCAAGTCAGTCAGTTCAGAAATCTTCAACAATCGTGGGCGGATGACGTCTTCAGAAAGAGTCGCAGCAGCCATTTTGTTTAGAAAAGCGATGTTCTCATTTCATTCATTGGTTATTAAATCTGCTTAATCCTTTAACCCCTGATGCGTCAGTGATGACGCATTCTGAAAGGATGGTTTCATATCAATGTTCAGAAAAAAATACAATTTTTACTGTTTTCTGAGTTTTGTTCATGGGTCTGATAGAAGGAAATAAACAGGTGTCAAAAAGCATATAATTTAGAAAACATAAAAAGTTAAAACTAAAACTACTGGAACCAAATTACAATATTATTTATTTATACTTCATTTTAGTTTAAGTTATTACTTTGTAAATATTTCTTAAGTTTTGTGAATTTTGTTCCTTATTTTTGTTTTATATTTCTACATTTAATATTATATTTTATTATTTTTCTGCACTTTTGTTCCATGTGCGTTTTATTTTGTTCATGTTACTTATCATTTTGTTGGTTCATTCTGGAACTCTTAAAGTCTCAGGAGTTAAAGGGTTAAAGTTGTTACATTTATTCATTGGTTTAAAATGCTTAACTATTGTGTGGTCTGCATCTGAGTGCCATATTTTGGGCCATAGCAATGCAATCAGCACCTGTGCAGAACGTCTGGACCCTAGTCGTCCATCTGGCTGATCAGATCTACCTTTTGCTTAATAGTCAGTCATGCTAACTCTCAGCCTTGCTAATGCTCATTCATACGAACTCTCAGCGCCGCTAATGCTTATTCATGCTAACTCTCAGCCTTACTAATGCTCATTCATATGAACTCTCAGCGTCGCTAATGCTTATTCATGCTAACTCTCAGCCTTGCTAATGCTCAGTCATGCTAACTCTCAGCCTTGCTAATGCTCAGTCATGCTAACTCTCAGCCTTGCTAATGCTCAGTCATGCTAACTCTCAGCCTTGCTAATGTCACCACTGTGTTCATTGAGTTCAAAGGAAACTCAGAGCACAAACTCAGATATTGGTACCTTTAATATAAACACAAATGTAAGAAAGAAATTGTTTGATATTTACACAGACAGACAGGAACACCAGAAAAGATGAAAACAAAATGATGCAATTCCACAGGAACTGACTAAACTGGGTCCTGGATACAGTTTTCATTCCATTTTAGGTTTTTGTCCAGTATCGGCTGATATGGTTTACTCACAGGTGAAGGAAAAAGAGGAAAAGAGAGAAGAAAAAGAGAAAACTTAAGGACTAAAAGAAGGAAAGTCACAAAAATGGAAAAAGACAAAAAAGAGAAAACAAAAAAGGAGAAAATAGAACAGAAAAGTAAAAAAAAACAACCGCGTGTCTATTTGTTCAGATTTATTAGTTTGTCACCATTTATTATATTTTCAAATTTTCTGACATTTTCATTTGACAAAAAAAGGTAAAATCTGCATTGGCTCCAAATATCAGCCATCGCCTAAAGCTGATGGGAAAGAATTAAAAAAATAAAAATAAAAAATCCCCAAAAATATATGCCCAAAAAAATCTCTATCAGTTGATCAATAGTTTCCATTCCAGGATAGTAATAACTTAACAGTACCTGGTCGTCATGGCGATAGTACTGACTTTACAGTACCTGGTCGTCATGGCGATAGTACTGACTTTTCAGTACCTGGTCGTCATGGCGATAGTACTGACTTTACAGTACCCGGTCGTCATGGCGATAGTACTGACTTTACAGTACCCGGTCGTCATGGCGATAGTACTGACTTTACAGTACCTGGTTGTCATGGTTATCTGCTCAGGAAATTTTTATTTCGTCCACCAAAGACTTAATCTACTGGAGCGACCATTGTGTAGCATTATGGGATGTTGTCATGTGAATCAGTGATGCGCGGGTCGATGTATAAATGACCTACAATCAACCACTTTTTAACTAACCCGCCCGTAACTCGGACTTCACGACTTGCATTTTTAAAAAGTAGTCAATGGTCTTTATGAACATCACATCCCCTTACTCACATACCTGCATTTATTTTGGTGTTAAAATTCCATGTTCCATCTTGTAAGTTAATATGTTGAGAACATATGTTTGTCCTTCAAAAGTTAGACGCTAACGCAGGTCGACAACCTGCAACACCCAAGGAGACGTTTGAACCTGGTTCCAACCAAAAATGAAAATACTGGGAGACGTTCATCATCTTGACAAACCTCAGCCAATGTGTCCCAAACTTTACTTTTTTTGTTTGTATTGTTCCGGAGCTTCCACTCTCCCAATATTTTCTCTCTTGCTCCCTCCATACTGTAGGATACTGACGATGTTGTACGTCACCTTCATGGAAATTCAGTTAACAAAGCATATTATTTTTATGTTTATATCAAACAACAAATGACCCCAATATCATTACAAATATTTTTTAATGATCCGCAACTGCGGGTGACTGCTCACTTAGGGTCAGCCTGCGCATCACTGGTGTGGATTAATGTACACATACATACTGACTGTCAACTTCCATATCTGTATTTTGTAAAGGGGTGGAGTCACAGAGACAACTGTTGGACCAATCAGTGTCTGCAGGGTTTATACCTTTTAGTACCACTGGGAACCTGGACGGAGGGATACCAACAAAATAGTACCAGTACCAGGTCATTTTAACTACTGGACCAATTTCCATGAAATGTTCAGGGAAGGTGTGAGGTGGTGGTGGTGCAGTTGTTAGCATTGGTGCCTCACAGACAGAAGGTCCCTGGTTTGATTCCAACACCAGAACTTTCTGTGTGCAGTTTACATGTTCTCCCTGTGGGTCTGTGTGGGTTTTCTCCAGGTACTCCAGTTTCCTCCCACCATCCAAACACATGCACTGATAGGTTAACTAGTTAACTAGTTAACTGGTTAATCTAAATCACCCATAGGTGTGAATGTGACAGTGATTGTTTGTCTATATATGTTCAACCCTGAGATGAACTGGAGACTCATACAGGGTGTACCCCGCCTTCACCTGCTGGAGCTGGATCACACCTCCACAGACCCCAGTGACAATAAAGCAGTTTGAGAAGGGGAGTGAGTGAGGTGGTCCAGAATAGATCCCATTAAAGGTGGGGTGGGAGATATGTTTTTGGAACATCTTTTACCACTGAAATAGAATTTCTGCAAAAAAACTAAATGTTTTAGTCCAGTCTAGGGGGTGGAACCAGAGGAAAACTCTGGCCAATCATTGTACTGATCATCTTTACATTGATTGATTTGCTGATACGTCCATCAAATATCTGTCCATCCCCCCAATGCTCCCTCCCCCTTCTGCACGTTCACATTAACAGTTATGGCAGAAAAGACAACAACCAGCAACAAAACCAAAGTCAAAACTGTGTTTGAAGAAGCTACAACAATGAGGAAAGTGAGCGAAGAACAGAAGAGGACAAGGGTCCGCTTGTCCTGCTACAGCTGTCCAGCGCGGGCGTCAACTGAAAAAGGAAAATGGGCTCAAACCCATGCTAAGGTGACCATGTGTCTACTCCATAGGTAAGATGATACTGTTATGATTCTATAATATTTGGACATACTAATGTCTTATACTGTAGGTATGGTATTCACCCTGTCAGTGAGAAAATGTCAGATATCGACCAAACAGAACATTGCAGCAGGTTCTGCTCAATTACCAACAGTGTGTGTAAACTGCTGGTGTAACAACATAAACTATTGTCCTTATCCTTTAGTTTCCCATGGCGTTTATTTCATGCTTGTATTTTTGAAGGTGTGTTTTCGAGGGGTGGGCTGACGAAGAGACACGGGTGTGTATACTTTCAAAATATGGCGGCAGGAACTGTTTTCCAAGATCTCCTAGCCTACCTTTAAATTTTGATGAATGTAGGTCAAAGGTCAAGGTCTCAAAATGTGTCAATTCAATTATTTCACAGATAGAGTTAACCAGGAATGCCCTTTTCATTCCTATATACTCAGTTTAGCATATAGCTTCCTTTTGCTCTCACTGTTGATGTGCATTGACATCAGAACCGTGAAGGACACATTTGAAGATTCTAGGTCAAAATTTAATTTTGGATAGAACTTGTGAACTCTTCATCTTACAGACTTCTAGTGAGCACTAAAATGCTGGTCTTTCAAGCTGCATCTTGTGTGTATAGATGTTGACCTATTGTTGACCCAAGAGCCCAGAGGTCACTGGGTCAATACCCAAAAAACTAAAATGGACAACAACAAAAAAAAAACCCCAGTGGAAATAGAGATTTAGTTACTATTATTGACAGATAGGAAACCTGGCACAGGCTTCAAAATAGCATTGTGACCTTTGACCTAGAGTGACCTTAAAAGGTTAAAATCAATGTCACATGACTTTAAATGGTCTAAATGGTCATAACACCAAACAGAGTGATGATAAGTACTCAGTAACTATTGTTGACAAGATAGAAAACGACATGTAGGCTCCAAAATTGGCATCATGACCTTGAGCAAACTTGAAAGGGTCAAACCAAAATTTTGAGAACATGTCCATTAAGAGATAAAATGCTTGCGAGGGGGTGGGGTTTGTTGTTCCTGGAACCATTTGTTTGTAATGGAATCGTAACAAGGTGGAGTCAGTAGCAGTGGAAAGATCTGAGGGCCTTTGATTCACCCCTTAACCTGCAGGGGGCGGAGTTTGTGTCCCTAAAAATGTCCCAACCTTCACTCTGGAACCACAAACATGATTGGCTGTCCTTCAGAGGTCCACTGAGCAGGTTCCAGCTCCAGAAGTGGTGCTTCCTCCACCAGATGCATCGCTGATGGTTCGATCCACAGTTCAGCTGGTCAGTCACCATAGGCTTACCGGCAACCAACAGTTTACTGGCAACCAACAGTTTACTGGCAACCAACAGTTTACTGGCAACCAACAGTTTACTGGCAACCAACAGTTTACTGGCAACCAACAGTTTACTGGCAACCAACAATTTACCAGCAAAGATGAGTTCACCCCGGTCACAGAAGCACAATTTTGACTTTTTTCCCTCATATTTTTTCATTTTTATCTCATATCCTTGCTTTCAATATTCAATATTAAATTACAATATTATGACTTTTATCACATATTTATTATCTTTTATCTCGTTATTGTGACTTTTAACTTAACATTTTTGGCTTTTTATCTCAGTCTTAATATTATGTTCTCATGACCAAGGGAAATTTTTTTGCAGATGCGTGTATCTTGGCACCACACCGGCTCCAGAAGCCGTTCAGTGGTCTGGTATGAGTGAGTTCAGTCTGGTATGGGTGAGTTAAGTCTTGTATGGGTGAGTTAAGTCTGGTATGGGTGAGTTAAGTCTTGTATGGGTGAGTTCAGTCTGGTATGGGTGAGTTAAGTCTGGTATGGGTGAGTTAAGTCTGGTATGGGTGAGTTCAGTCTGGTATGGGTGAGTTAAGTCTTGTATGGGTGAGTTCAGTCTGGTATGGGTGAGTTAAGTCTTGTATGGGTGAGTTCAGTCTGGTATGGGTGAGTTAAGTCTGGTATGGGTGAGTTAAGTCTTGTATGGGTGAGTTCAGTCTGGTATGGGTGAGTTCAGTCTGGTATGGGTGAGTTCAGTCTGGTATGGGTGAGTTGCAGTTTCCATGGTAAATATAAACGGGACCGTCGCAGCGGTAGTACAGCTGGAACACATCTCCATAGCCATGGTCCCTCCACCAGGTGCACAGCTGTCGGTTCCAGCCACATTCCAGGGGGTAGAACAGTTCTGGATGTTCCATTCCGATCATGGTGAAGAAGTCCTGGTCACCTAGGTGACCCCTGAAGCGGTACTGCTCTGCTAGCTTAGCGACGTTGTTAGCCTGTAACAGCTGGTTATAAAGGGCAGAAGTCCTCATGGCACCCAGGTCCAGTAACATCACACCACTGTTGAACCCTGGGAGGCCGTCAGGTGGGGGGTCACCTACTCTGGTGCTGGGGTTCTCCTTACGGTACTGCCAGAAGGTGTGTCTGATGGGTGGGAAAGGTCAGAGGTCAGTGTGGTTAACTCTGCACAGGCTTCTAAAACATTAGAAAAAATTATATTAGCTCTACCAAATGATTACAATGATTAATCACAGGGTTGCTTTGGATTAATTTTGATAAAATATTGATTTTTCATCTATATTATGTTTAATTTTTCATGAGTAAAAAGACTCAAAAAGAAGTAAATATATCCAATCCAGCACAGAAAATAATTGGTTGACCATTGCCTTCTCTGGAGGAGATGGCAAGGGGTCAACTTTTAAACAAAGCCAGAAACATTGTTGAAGACTGCTATCTTGCTATCACCTTGCTAACACCCTGCTATCACACTGCTATCACCCTGCTATCACCTTGCTATCACCCTGCTATCACACTGCTATCACCCTGCTATAACCCTGCTATCACCTTGCTATCACCCTGCTATCACCTTGCTATCACCCTGCTATCACCTTGCTATCACACTGCTATCACCCTGCTATCACCTTGCTATCACCTTGCTATCACCCTGCTATCACCTTGCTATCACCCTGCTATCACCTTGCTATCACCCTGCTATCACCTTGCTATCACCCTGCTATCACCTTGCTATCACCTTGCTATCACCTTGCTATCACCCTGCTATCACACTGCTATCACACTGCTATCACCTTGCTATCACCCTGCTATCACCTTGCTATCACCTTGCTATCACCTTGCTATCACCCTGCTATCACCCTGCTATCAGCCTGCTATCACCCTGCTATCACCTTGCTATCACCCTGCTATCACACTATCACCCTGCTATCACCTTGCTATCACCCTGCTATCACACTGCTATCACCCTGCTATCACACTGCTATCACACTGCTATCACCCTGCTATCACCCTGCTATCACCCTGCTATCACCCTGCTATCACCCTGCTATCACCCTGCATTCACACTGCTATCACCCTGCTATCACACTGCTGTCACACTGCTATCACCTTGCTAACACCCTGCTATCACCTTGCTATCACCCTGCTATCACCTTGCTATCACACTGCTATCACCCTGCTATCACACTGCTGTCACACTGCTATCACCTTGCTAACACCCTGCTATCACCTTGCTATCACCCTGCTATCACCCTGCTATCACCTTGCTAACACCCTGCTATCACCTTGCTATCACCCTGCTATCACCCTGCTATCACACTGCTATCACCTTGCTAACACCCTGCTATCACCCTGCTATCACCCTGCTATCACCTTGCTATCACCCTGCTATCACCCTGCTATCACCCTGCCCATTCACTGTTTGAACTCCTGCCCTCAGGAAAGTGGTACAGGTGTCTAAAAACCAGAACATGCAGATTTAGGAAGAGCTTTTTTCCGGAAGCTGTAGCTGCCATCAACGCAAATAAAATAACTGGATAATTCTTTCATTTTAATCAAACAGGTACATTTTGTAATTTTTGTTCTATAATTTTAACAATGGAATTATTGTATTTATTATATTACTAAGTGTGTATGTGATGCATGTGTGACATAAGCATAAAGGCATTAATTTCAATTGCAAAAACACATTTTTGGTGAGTGTGACCATTGACCTACATTCACCAAACTTTAATGCGATCTATTCTGAACCACCTCACACCTTTACTGAAAATGTCAAAGAAATTGGTCCAGTAGTTTTTGCATGAAGCTGCTGATAAACCGACTCAAAAACAATACCCCTTTCCTGTTCTGGGGATGGAGTAACAAATGTTCCACTGAATTGCCTTACATTTTTTAATCAGATTCATCAAGATGATGGATTAGTTAATTTTGTCAAATCTACTTTAAACTGTTCTTCACATGAATACATTTAGAAGCTGCATTAGTCTCTGTCTCTCTCGCTCTCTCTCGCTCTCTCTCTTTCATATATTACTGACCTACATTCAGCTGAACTGATCTGAGGTCTGTTGGATGTGATGTGCTTGTCACGTTGAAGACGTTCACTGGGTCTACGTGTCCCCAAACACATTGACACTAGTGTGTCAGTGTAAAGAACATTGACACGAGTGTTTAACTCAGTACGTTCACACAGCAGATTTTTCAGTGAAATCAATTTTTTTTTTGTTCTGCTTCATTTACACATTAATCAAACTTCTATCTGGAGTATTAATAATAACATATTATTATTATTATTATTGTTACTATTATTATTATCAGGGTATGATTTACAAAAACACATAGTAATGTGGTAAGAAATGTGGGACTGAAATTCAAGTTAGATCAGCCATCTGGTTAGTACCAATGTTTGCCCTGGTTCCACTGGGACTTTTTGTACCCAAACTTAGTTACAGGCACATCATATATTTTTTACTATCTTACTACTGCAGTAACTAGATTTGGTCCCTTTCTTGGTAATAACTCAGTAATTGGGTGGAAACAAGTGATGATGCTGTGGATTTTCCTGGAAATTACCTCCTTGTTTTTCAGGTAATTAAAAAAAAAAAACCAAGTAAATCTTGGATTCATCATTTCAGTAACTTCAGATCAATTTCAAATAATTACTACTTTATTATGCTGGAAAAGAAAGCTGTTTGCATTATTATTACCTAGAAACTGAAGTGTAATTGTACTGGAAACAATATGGAAATTACTTGTAATAAATGGTTACAAAGGCATAATTACCGTGATATCACATAAAAATTACCATAAAAAATTGCCACCTTAAGGAGAGTTTTTTACATATCACTTTTACCTAGAAAGTGCACTGTAGTTGCACTGGAAACGGCATGGAAATTACTTGTAAAAAGCTGTTACAAAGGCATTATTACTGTGAAATTACATCAAAATTACCATTCATTCATTTCATTTCTATATTACTAAAGCATAAAATCACAGAAAAGTCCCACAGTGCATCTCTGCCAGGAAGAGGCAAGAAACCTTCTACAGGCTTATATGAAGCCTCCACCTACAACACATTCTGATGATTTTAAATTTCCATTGTCACATTAGCATACCATTTTTACATACTCTGTTATACCGATACGTTTGTTTATCCCCACCCAAGTTTCTCACTTGAAACATTGAATTAAATTACATTACACACATACCTTCATTCAAAGAGAGAGAGAGAGAAGAAAATGTAACACTTAAGTTTTTATAGTACTATTGTAAAAACATTGACTTACGGTTCTACCATTAGCAAAACATTAAGTTATTGTTTAATTAAACAATTTACACCACCTTATGTACTGTTATTCCAAAAAAAGTATATACATACACACACACATACACACACACACATACATACACACATACACATACATACATACATACATACACACATACACACACATACACACATACAGTGAGAATAAAAAGTATTTGATCCCTTGCTGATTTTGTTGGTTTGCCCACTAATAAAGACATGATCAATCTATACTTTTAATGGTAGATGTATTCTAACATGAAGAGACAGAATATCAAAACGAAAATCAAGAAAATAACTTGAAGGAATATATATGAATTTATTTATATTTCATTGAGGGAAATAAGTATTTGATCCTCTAGTATGCATTAGGAGTTCTGGCTTTCACAGACCAGTTACACACTCCCAATCAACTTGTTACCTGAATTGAAGACACCTGTTCTAAATAATCACCTGTATAAAAGACACCTGTTCACAGAATCAGACAATCAGACAGATTCCAAACTCTCCAGCATGGGTAAGACTAAAGAACTCTCTCAGGACCTCAGAGACAGGATTGTTGACCTGCACAAATCTGGAATGGGCTACAAAAACATTAGCAAGATGCTGGGTATTAAAGTAACAACCATTGGTGCAATTGTGAGAAAATTTAAGGAGTATAACATGACCATCAATAGACCTCGGTCTGGTGCTCCACAGAAGATTTCACCTCGTGGGGTGGCAATGATCATGAGGACAGTGAGAAATCGGCCTGCAACCACACAGCGGGAGTTAGTGAATGAC
>CM035786.1:56053444-56130944 GCA_020466265.1 Siphamia tubifer
AGTGCTTCTTGTTTCATGGGATTAAAAACATGACAAATGCAGCTGAAAGGAAAAGACACAGTGCCCCGATTCTAATAATGAACTTTTCAGTGGCAGGATGTGCTTTGAATGTGAAGTGGGAGGATGTGTTGGTTAAATAAAGTCCATTAACAGCCGGAGCTGAGAGCCCTAAGCAGACGCAACAGGAAAACACTCCAGTGGACCAGAGGGACTGTAGTTGGGAATGACTGTTCCTGTCCGATTCATAATACTTTTTTTTTTGGGGGGGGGGGGGGGGGGGGGGGGGGGGCATGAGTCGATTACTTGACTCGAGTCTGACCTAAGTTGGCAGATTTGTGTTTTGTGACTTACTCGACCAACATTAAGAAAAGATGAGTCATGTTTCACCCCCGCTCTCATATGTATATATATATATATATATATACATACATACATATGATTAAAAAAATAAAGTACTTTAAATACCCTTAGAGTCAGCAAGAGCGGGGGTGGAACATGACTCATCGACAGACAACATGGTAATGAACTGAGACCAGAACCACATGTGAGAAGTTGTCACAGCAAAGTCCAAAGCTACAGAGATGCAGATGTGGTTAAGAAAAAGTAACATCCCTTAAAGGCCTAGGTACTAAGAGTGTTTGGAAGTAATGGAGCAGGGAGCTCGCATTGATAGTTACTTCTTAAGAGGTAAATCAAGTCAGTTGAGTGTCGTTCAGCAGCAGGATCAACTCTACAGAGTGCAGAACAACAATCCACCTGCCCCAGAGGAAGAGATAGGACCAGACACGGAAGGGGGACAACAGCCCAGTCAACACCATCCCAATATTGAGAGGAAGATACAGGGACGAAGAGAGAGTGTCAGACGCTCTGCGCGAGATGTCACTCAGGCCCCATCCCACCCAGGGGACGGATCATGGCCCCCTCCCTTGCCCTCAATGATGCAGATGACCTTCCCTTTTGATTTCCAGGCTAGAGGGCCTGAACATAATTATGGGGGCCAAGGCTTTGCCCCATACTGAAAGAAACTTAAGGGACTTATGTGTGGTAAATCAGAAAAAAAACAAAACAAAAACAAATGTGTAACCAAGATCACAATGCTATGTATTCATATGTAACCAAGAACAATGCTATATATTCAAATGTTTTGTTAAGACTCTGTAGGGAGGATGCATGATCACAGAGAAAAACATATCTAGGAAGACCGTGTGTAGCTGTCAGTCTGAGTAATAGTCTGAGGAGGGTTAACTCCAGGTCAGCTCACAGAAATGCATGTATCCAGCGTTCTCCTCTCAAGACCAGGTGAGTCAGAACATTGGGAAGTGGTGAAATGATTTGAGGTTAAAATACCGAAGGGGAATTAGGAGATACTAACCCTTATAGAAATGAGTAGGACTTAGTCACATCTCTAACTGACCTAAATGGCAGAGGTATCCGTGATATTCATGTAAGATATTATATCTTATGGGTCCTGTTCTTGCAAAGAGCCATTCTGTAAGGTTAAAAACCCGTCTACTTTCTTGACAATCTACTAAACCTCTCTCTTCCTGGGGGTGATCAGGAGAGGGAATCAAAAAATATTTGATACTGACCCTTGAGACAGCTATCAGATAGAAAGGCAGCAGCGATGCTTGCTGTACAAAATAAGACAGGATGTAAAAGATTAAACTAACCTTTTCCGACGGGGACTAGTAGATTGCGAACACCCGAACAAATAGGGCAAGGCAAAACCCGGCCGTTCGACAAGAGGAGAATGGGGAGTGGTAAACAGTGACCTCGCAGGCTCCTCGACCAGCTGAAGGGAACTGCGGATAACAAGCTGGACAAAATGGGGGAATTCAAATATAACTATAGTGCAGAGCGCTTTGGGACCATGGAAAGGACCAGGAAACTGTCGTTCATACAAATTAAATCCAAGAGGAAATAGGAAATGGATCGGCTGGTGAAAAATGCTGAAGAAGCAGTGGAGGAAAGCAGCAGGAGAAAAACGGAATAGATGTGCTCCAGGCTCAGATCGAGCTGCGTCTTACCACTCTAAGAAGAGCTGAATATCTGAGGAAAAGGCACAGGAAGAAGGAGCAGACAAGGACCAGTTTCTTCAGGGACCCTTTGAGGTTCATGAAAAGGGAGAAAAGTGGCAAGTTGACAACATCAAAGGAAGCAGTAGAGGCACACCTGAAAGAACTTCACACAGACAGTCACCGCAGGGACCCGATTATCCTGCCTCCTGACATAACCCCTTGCCTTCTCCACAGTACCAACTAGACACCGAAGTGGAGCGACGTTGTCGCAACTGTACATCGCACAAGGGCTGTGCTATCCCCTGGGCCCAATGACATTCCCTACAGACGAGGGTTGTCACAATACTAAAATTTCCAACTCGATACCGATACTAAGGATAATACTCGATACTCAATACTATTTCGATACTGGAGATGTGAGGGATTCCTTTTAAAATTTCCTCCATGGACTGCTAAAAAAAAGGTAGTGAGTGCAGGTGCAGAATAAATGCATGCCTATCTCTTGGCAAGTTAAGGTAGGTCTATCTTTTTGCTCAAGCCCTTCTGCAGTGCTAACGGCAAGCCTCTTTATGGTCGAGCGATTATGTGCGCGGGCGGCAGCGTATTGCATCATGTGACCACCGCGGTGGTCTCTGCGGGACTAGCAGCGCGCACATCAAAAATTATAGGCTGACATGCTCACGGTGGCCTCCATGGTGGTAACGTGATACAATGCGCTACCGCCTGGCTGCCGCCCGTGCGCATAAACGTTCGACTATATCGAGGCCTTTAAAAGCAAAGTTGCATTGGATGGTCCAATCACAGACCTATAGAAATAGTGTATAGGTCTGTGGTCGCACTGGCGTCATCCCGTGTGCTGTCAGAGGCAGCTGGAGAAAAAAAAGAGACTTTAACTTAAACGCCGGCATTACGGCTGTGCCAGAGCTGACCGCGTTGATGCCTGTTTAGAATTCTTAACGTTACCCGCTACAAAAAAGCGGCGACGCGCCATAAAAACAAAAATCGATTTTCCAGCAACTTAGTATCTAATTAGATACCAAGGGTCAATATCGATTTAGTATCTAAAATCGATTTTTTTGAAAACCCTACTACAGACTCTATAAGAATGTACCAGACGTCGTAAGACTTCTGTGGAGATGCATGGTAGTGGTGTGGTAAAAGCAGATTATACCCAGAGAATGGAGAAGGGCATACTTAAGGAAAAAGATTCTTCATCAATCAGTCCCGGCACATCAGCCTCCAGAACGGTGTGGGGAAGATTTTCTTTGGTATACTAGCTCGTAGACTGGCTTACTACCGGGAATTGACAGCACGGTGCAGAAAGCAGGGATCCCAGGCTTCTCCGTTTGTGTGGAGCATGCAGCAATGATCTGGCACCAAATACAAAAGCGTTGAGCTCGCCAACGCTTTTGGTTCTGTCGCACACAACCTTCTATGGATGCGTTTTCCTATTTCGGCATACCAGACACCATGACCAACCTCGTCCAAGCCTACTTCCAGGCTATACAACTCTGCCTGTCTATAGAAAAATTTACAACAGCATGGCACCCCCTGGAGGTAGGAATTATGGCTCCCCGCTATCTTTCACCATGGCCATGGAAGTGATAATTCGGCAAACTTGCTGGGTAGTTTGGGGAGAGCCTGTGAAAACTGGTTTGAGGCTCCCTCCCATTAGGACATAAATGGACCAGCTCACAACCCTTACCACCACAAAGGCCGGCACCAGACGGCTCATTGGGAAGCTACAGAATAACATCAAGTGGGCTTGGATGAGTATTAAGCCGAGCAAGTCCAGGAGCATCTCGCTTGTGAAAGGGAAGCTAACAGAGCACCGTTTTTACATCGGAGGGGAGCCCATACCAACGGTAGCAAAGAAACCCATCCAGAGCATCGGGCAGTGGTAGCACACTTCCCTGAAGGATACAGCCCAGGTGGAACAGTTTAGAAAAGACACCATCAGCAGCCTGAAGACCATTGACAAATTCCTACTGCCTAGCAGGTTAAAGCTCTGGTGTCTCCAGTTTGGTATTCTTCCCAGGCCTCATGTGGCCTCTCACCATCTATAGCATCCCACTTTCTAAGGTCGACAAGTTGGAATGGCTCGTTTAGTTTCTTTGCCAAAAAGTGATTTGGCCTCCCAAGATGCTAACCCTAACCCTGCACTGTATGAAAAAGGTGTCCTGGAACTTTCAGTGTTCAGTCTTGCTGAGGAGTTTAAATGCTCCAAAGTGAGATGGGAAATGACCTTCACAGCAAATTTTTATATATATATATATATATATATATATATATATACATATAATGCTGAGGAGGCATCTTCTATTGCCTATACTCCTTTTGTTTAACAAAAATTAATTATTAAACAAGAGCATAAAAGTCCTAAAAGTCACCCCGTAACCGGCCCAGACCCGATTCAAATGAATAAAAATTATGACCAAACCCGCCATGTCCCGTTGGGTTCAGTCAAATATTCCCAGCTCTATGTTAACTCCAACATAGGAGGCAGCATTACGTACAGTGGCAGCATTTTCATATACTGTAACATCCGTAACTGGACATCAAAGAAAATCACACTTGACGTTATAGCGCAACATTTATTTATTCTTTTCCACTAAGTGTGTCCCAATCTATAGGGAAAGATTAGACTTCTCACTTAATTTTCAAGTGATGACTCCAAACGAAGTAGAAGTTTTAGTAATGGGACGCAGCCAATTACTTTTACAGAATGAATACACGTCCAACACTCAGTACATTTACATACACTTATACAAACCTATCACCTTAGTCTGGGTAAGAACTTTAGTTTTATAATCCATATATTCACTTTATATACCATATGCACAGTTTAGTGGGATGCATTTGGACCCAACTGTAGTTTTTATTATCAGATTATGCTAAGTCCAGTTTTTCCAGCATGAATATGTAAATGGTCGTTAGAAAGACTGGCCTGGACATGCCCTCTTCAAGAAGTGACCAGAGTAACAATATGACAACAACAGAAGGAGACAAGGAACAATGAAGAACCATGCAGTTTACGTCCAACAGGATTAGGATATTATACAGTTTCTTCCAAATGTCCTGAGCTGCTGCATCATCATAGTCATCCATGTTCTCATCATTGTCGCTTATATCTTTATGATTTATATCCTCTTCATTGTGGTCCACCTCTTTGTGGCGGTCCTCATTTTCGTGGGTGTGGTTTGCACCTTTGTCACTGACGTCCACGTCTTCGTCACTGCGGTCCGTGTCTTGGTGGCTGCGGTCTGTATCTTCGTCACTGTCATCCGTACTTTCATCGTTGTCATCCAAATCTTCATCGCTGTGGTCCGTATCTTCTTTGGGTGTGGTTGTCCTACTACATCTGCTTAAAACACCTTTTGTTTACCAATTGTGCTGTAACCATGATGCCAACCAGAAGAAAGCTAACGCTAAAGGTGGTGTAGCTCCACCTAGTGTCTGGGTGTCCAACATACCCAACTCAACTATAGGATTCTGTTTCCATGCACGTACACTGGCATTATTGAGAAACTTCATTTAAATTATTAGTTTGATTATTGACAATAGCTGGACTTAGACGTGACTGTAAACAGATTCAGAAGGTGTCATGTGAACACCTAATTCCCCTGGTTGTTCTCAATTAAGTCTTTTTTTGGAAATCACTTTGCAACTCAGACATGTGAGAAAGACAAATAACATACAGATATTATACAAATATTATATGGATATTATAGATATATTAAGCATATCAAACAGATAGTACACAGATATATTAATATTAAGCATATTATATGGATATTACATGGATATTATAGAAATATTAAGCATATTATATATGTTATATTTATTGGAAAAAGTCACTTTTCCCCTCAGTTTTCTGTGTTTTAATATAATAATCTCAACTTTAATTGGAGCTTTTAGGATGAAGATCTACATGACCAGTAAATTAAATATGGGAAAATACCTGATTTTTGTAGAAGAAATGCAAAAACAGAGGGATATTTTTATATAATAAATGTCAATAAATCATCTAAGAAAGGTTAAAAAGAAAGAATGAACCATTTAGGAGGGGCCAAAAAAGTCACACTGGGTCTTTATGGGTTAAAACATGATATGTGATACAATGTCAAATCAGCAATACCAAACACTAAAAGTGATTAAGAAGAATTAGGAAACAGACGTCTGCTCAGAAATAACATTATCTTTCAGACTTTTATTGACGTCAGAGCACAAACTGCTGTCAACACTTTTTAATTTCCTTAAAAATTCAGGAATGTGTTTCCAATCTCCCTCTGAAAGAACACATTGTCCTCAAATGTTTCTGTGAACATGTCCTCTGTGACATTGTAGGAAGAAAAAAACAAAAACACATGTACACACATCTGTATTTGTGTAAAAACACATGTACACATATACACCTGTGTTCGTGTAAAACCACACACACACACACATGCACCGGTGTGTGGAAATAAAAAATACATTACACATGTTACTGTATGTGTGCGTGTGTGTGTGTGTGTGTGTGTGTGTGTGTGTGTGTGTGTGTGTGTGTGTGTGTGTGTATGTGTCAGTATGCCATAACATGTTAATGTTTGTGCGCCAGCAGCTTATAATGTGTGTGTGTGTGCACCACCAGCTTATAAGATGTTATTGTGTGTGTGTCAGTATGTCATAACATGTTACTGTGTGTGTGTGTGTGTGTGTGTGTGTGTATGTGTCAGTATGTGATGGTTTTGTTATGCAAATAAATTACTCATTCAAACACATACTGTTTTGAGGAGAAACACGTTTTTTTTTTTAGACTACTTTAACCAAAACCGGACCAGAACTGGGCTCACAGAACACTGTCGGGGGTAAGTCACTGTGGGTGCACCAGAGTAAAGACGGTGATGACATACACATTCCTCTGAAAAATACTGAACTATCCCTTTAATGCATGTGTCAGGATGTTATAACATGTTTACGTGCGTGTGTGTCAATATGTCATCACATGTCTCTTGCTTCACAGGGTGTTTTTTCTGAACTGCTTTGAAAAAAAGACATCTACCACTTTTTGTAGTATACTGTCCCCCACTGTGACTAAAACCAAACTATTTACACCAGCAGAGAGCACCTGGTTACATGTTAATTGTTCATGTGTGAAACGTAAAATCAGCTGAGCAACAAGGAACTTGGAAATCTTTTGTTGACGTGTACACACACACACACACACACACACACACACACACACACACACACACACACCCATCCACAAACTTATTTAGATCAGGAAATAAAGGTACAGACAGTATCATTTTGTTCCTTTGTCCTTCTGAATACCTGTGTGTTGATGTGTTGCACTGCATGAGGCAAATGGTGGTCACACCAGATACTGACTGGTTCTGAGTCCCCAGACCCCCAAAAAAACTGCACATTTCAGAGTGGCCTTTTATTGTGGGCAGTATAAGGCACACCCGTGCACTAATCATGATGTCAGATCAGCATCTTGATGTGGCACACCTGTGAGGTGGGATGGATTATCTCAGCAAAGCACAAGTGCTCACTATCACACATTTAGACAGATTTGTGAACAATGTTTGAGAGAAATGGTAATATTGTGGATCTGGAATGAATTTTAGATCTTTGAGTCCATCTCATGAAAAATGGGAGCAAAAACAAAAGTGTTGCGTTTATATTTTTGTTGAGTGTATATATATATATATATATATATATATATATATATATATATATATATATATATATATATATATATATATATATGAGTCTGAACTAATGAATTAATGAATTACAGTTAATAGTGAAGTTACATACATGAGTCAGGAAAAAATACTATTATTATAGTTAATAGTGAATGGACATTTTTTTATACGTTTTATATTTATATTAAGGCAACTGTGGCTCAGTTGGTAGAGCAGGTCATTGAATGACTGAAAGGTTGGCAGTTTGCATCCTGGCTCTGGCTGTCCACATGACAAAGTGTCCTTGGGCAAGACACTGAACCCTGAATTGCTCCCAGTGGGCCTGGCAGGGCAGCAGTTGCCTCCTGGTGTGTGTGTGTGTGTGTGTGAGGTTAATTTAAAGCACTTTAAATAAAAGTGCTGGACATTTATCATATTTATCATACTTTTTTAGGTTTAATTTTATATTGATTATATCTTTTTTTTTCCACAAGAGACATTTTGTAAAGAGTGCCATAAAATAGAGTTCTCAAGCTCAAAAAACCTTAAATTTTTGACAGTGATATAGACTTTTTCTGGCTCTGGTCCAAGTGCCAAAGCTCCAGAAGATGGGAATAAAATGTGCAAGCAAGGGGAGGCACTTCCCTGACAATTACTACATTATTTATGGAGCATGAAATGAAGGACTTAAAATAGCTTATTCATGAAAACATAATGACAGTGTTGCATAATTGTGTATCTGTGGAATAAAGGCTACTGTCATGAATGTTGCAGCTCTAACCTGATTCAACCACGTTCTACCGACAGATTGTTTGTGGATGGTTAATTTTATCCATTAAGGAGTTTCTGTTTTTGTAGATGTTTGTCTGTTTTTCAAAAAGATTACACAAATAGTCTGGTCCTGATTGGATCAAAGCTGGCGGAAGTGTAGGATAATTACTGTACCTTATTTTATTAGACAATAATTATAAATTAAAAATCTTGATCCTGGTTTTGAAGTAGTTGTTGTTACCATGTCACCGTAAGTCTGCCGCAAAAAATGTACCATTCGTGTGACAACAACGGAAAATAAGTTCTTTACAGAAGACATGTGGTCATTTTCCACTAGTTACCACAGTTCTCTACATGGTTAGTTCACTTTATGTCTTTTTTCTTTTTTCTTTTTATTCGCACTTTAAAACAAAATACAGACACAAGAAAATAGAAATGAAATGTAACAGTGCAGGGAGGCCGGAAGCATACAATGCTTATGAGGAGGCCTCCCTTCATAACTTAATTAACAATTCAAATTAATCGGATAAATAAGAAATAACTTACTAGGTAACGGGTAAATGAAACAAAACAATAAAATACAATATGATACAACACTATCAACAATAACACTTTGATATTTCCTTTTTGTTTGTTGCTTTACTGGCTATAGGGTGTTGAATCTGGTTAATGTTATTAACTGTTGGTTAGCAAAGACTAGCCTCTCAAACTAAAGGTGTCCCACTGGTAAAAATGACACTCAAATATTGTAGTTAACTTACAACACTTTTCACAGGGTAAAAATACCCTACAATTGCCCAAAGACGATGAGCGGCTCCCAGTATTTTCTTTTCCATGGAAACCAGGTTCAAATGGCACTTTGGGTGTTAAATGGTAAATGGTCTGCATTTGTATAGAGTTTTTCCACCTTAATGGTGCTCAAAGCGCTTTAGGTTAGTTTCACATTCACCCATTTACACACACACTCATACACCAGTAGGTTTCTAAGGTTCTGTCAGTCCTACTGGGAGACTAAATCAGGGTTCAGGTAATTGGGTGACCCATTCTACCAACTGAGCCACAGCTACCCAAGTTGTTACAGGTTGTCGACCCCTGGTTTAGATGCTACACGCTGATAATTTTTGAATGATGAAGCAGAACAAAAATATTTTCTCAACATATTAACTTACAAGCAATGACATAAGATTTTAACACAGAAATAAATGCAAGTATGTGAGTACTGTGTGTTCATAAAGCCCATTGACTTTAAAAATGCGGATCGAGAATGGGGTCGGGTCTGTCCTTTTCAAATATATTTCTTGTGGTCCAAGTTGCAGGCAGGCGAGTTAAAAAAGCCGTCAGTTGCGGGTTGTTTACAAATTGACCCGCACATCACTGGTGCACAGAAAATCCAAAATGGAGCGTTTTCATTCTCCTCCAACAAGAAATGGATAAGGATAAAAAGAGTGGATGTTTTCTTTTCTGACATAAGACAATACATAATGGAAAACATATGTTGGAAAAACATTAAAAAGTGCATTTTGCATGATATGTCACCTTTAAGGTACTTTCAGGTTGATTTAAACATGCACATGGCTCTCCACAGACAGTAGCATAGAGGAGCAGCGCCTTGTCTAAATTTGAGCACCTCCTTGCTTCTGGCACCCTGTTACTAGAGTCTAGCAAATGCAGTCAACTTCTGATATTTTAAGCATTTAAAAAGACACTTTCTGCACGCAAAATGTACATGTAGCCCAACCCACACAGTGCTGGGGGGGGGGGGGGGGGTCATGGGGTGGTCCAGCATGCCTCTTTGCTCAGGATTTTTGGGGAGAACCCTGAAGCAGACTGGAGTAATAGTTCAGAAAAAGTAATGTTTGGGGTAGTAATGTTTCCATTACTACCACTTCTACTGGATTCTACTTGCTTTGAGGCACTTCGACTAGGAATTGGAATTGGTCCCATGGTACTCGGTCCCTTTGTATCTACTCCGCTGTGGTTCCAAGTGGTCCTATAACATGACATGTTATCAGCGTAGACATTGATTGGTGGAGTTTTCTCTGCGTGAATCCGTTATCAACGTGTGACCCGCCATTTAAAAAATTAAAAACTAGATTCAGAGTTACAGTGAATAGTGATCAGTTAAATTCAGTCCGCAACGCAATGATGACATTCTGCAAAACTACACCATGGTCAGTCATGGAGGTTGAGACATTTCTCTCTTTGGTGGCTGACAATAAAAATCAGGATTAGCTTGACAGCGCCTCATGATGACACCCAGGTATAATAGTATCTGTATGGAAACACTCTCAGAGTATCAGAGTAGAAACAAGTAGAGTCAAGTACAGTCAATACAATGTAATGGAAATGCAGCTTAATTGTAATAGATTTTTTTCACCATAGACTATTTGACAAAAGTGTTATCACTGGCCTCGACTCACATATTAATTTAAATGACATCCCATTCCTAATCCATAGGGGTTGAATCTGATGTGGGTTCAACTCTTCTGGGAAGGTTTTCTACAAGGTTTAGGAGTGAGTTTATGGGAATTTAAGACCATTCCTCCAGAAGAACGATAACCCCAACCCTCAGTCTGTGCTCTAATTCATTCCTAAAGTTTTAGCCACCTGTAGACCAGTTTTACCCACTTGTAGTCGACTTTTAGCCACCTGTAGACCAGTTTTAGCCACTTGTAGTCAAGTTTTAGCCACCTGTAGACCAGTTTTAGCCACTTGTAGTCGAGTTTTAGCCACCTGTAGACCAGTTTTAGCCACTTGTAGTCAAGTTTTAGCCACCTGTAGACCAGTTTTAGCCACTTGTAGTCGAGTTTTAGCCACCTGTAGACCAGTTTTAGCCACCTGTAGACCAGTTTTACCCACTTGTAGTCGAGTTTTAGCCACTTGTAGACCAATTTTACCCTCCTGTAGACCAGTTTTACCCACCCATAGACCAGTTTTACCCACCAGTAGACCTGCTTTACCCACCAGTAGACCAGTTTTACCCACCTGTAGACCAGTTTTACCCACCAGTAGACCTGCTTTACCCACCAGTAGACCAGTTTTACCCACCTGTAGACCAGTTTTACCCACCAGTAGACCTGCTTTACCCACCAGTAGACCAGTTTTACTCACCTGTAGACCAGTTTTACCCACCAGTAGACCAGTTTTACCCACCTGTAGATTGGCTGCATCTCCCTGGTGATCCCTATTACTGCTTCAGAAGGAAATCTGTCAAATTCTTGGAACAGGTCCCTGATGTTGGTCCTGTATTTCAGGTCCAGATCCAGCTGCACGATGTGGGTCAGATCTGCAAAACAAACACTGTTCAGTATACGAGGCACCTGAAAAACATCATTCCTGTATACTCAGTTCAGCATACAGCTTCTTTTTCCTCTCACTGTTGATGTGCATTGACATCAGAACCTTGAAGGGCAAATTTGAAGACTATAAGTCAAAGTTCATAATAAAGGTCAAAATGTAATTTGGGATATAACCTTTGAACTTTTCATTTTACAATCTTCCAATGAGCACCAAAATGTTGGTCTTTCAATTCTGCTTCTTGTGGGAAAAGATTTTGACCTATTGTTGAACCAATAGGTCAGTGGTCAGTAGGTCAATACCTAAAACACCAAAATCGAAAAAAACTGAAAAACCAGTAGAAATAGACTGAGTTACTATTATTGACACATGGGAAACCTGGCATGGGCTTCAGAATTATGTCATGACCTTTGACATTGAGGGACCTTCAAATGCCATAATCAAGGTCACATGATTTTAAATGGTCATAACTGCAGAATTGTGATAAAGGCTCACTTACTATCATTGACAGATAGGAAACGGCATGTAGGCTCCAAAATGACATCATGACCTTTAACCTTGATAGGTCAAACCCATAGTCTCAATTTTTGAGAGGGAGATGTCCATTAAAGGCTAAGGGGGTGGGTGTGTCGTGCCTCTTGCCACTTGTTTACTTTGTTTATTGTATAGAGTCCTTTCCCTCTCTAACACACACACCCTCTCTCTCTCTATTCATTTAAATATTATTTATAAAGCCCCAAATCACAACAAAGTCGTCTCACAAGGCTTTACAGAAACACAATCAATTACAGAGATATATGAAAAGTCCCAAGCATCCCCTGGCCTCAGACCCTCCTTCTCAGCAAGAAAAAACTTCAAAACCCAGTGGGAAAAAGAAGAAATCTTGAGAAGGACCACACTGAAGGACGGGGGCGGCTCGTCCAGGGGAGTCACCGCAGATCCTGTCGTCCATGGCTCCCACGCAGACACTGTCAAGAGAGCCACAACTCCCCCCAGAGGGAGGAGGGGGAAAAGGGGACGCCAGGTGACTAGCCATGAACAGACTTGGTATGAAAGATAGGTTATAAAAATGACAAAAACAGATGCGAGAGAAAGACAGGGAGAGAGAGAGACTGCACCTTATTCGCCTTATTCTTATTATGTTTTAGTGCATTATCTTGCCTATTTTGTTAATTTATTTTCTCTCATTTCCTTAATTTTTCTTTCATTTCACTGCTTATTTTTTGTCTTCACTCATTCTATCTTACATACCAAGTCTGTTCATGGCGAGTCCCTGGGGGGGGGGGTTCTGTTGACAGTGTCTGTGTGGGAGCCATGGACGACAGGATCTGCGGTGACTCGCCTGTGCTGACCTGTGACCCCGGAGCTCCTCCCTTGCCTGTCTGGTGTCTGGACCAGCCCACCCCCCTTCATTTATAAATGGATGTTCATCTATAGTCTGTTCGTCCATGGGAGTGGATCTGTCCTTCAGTGTGGTTCTCCTCAAGATTTATTTTTTTTCCCACTGGGTTTTGAAGTTTTTTCTCGCCGAGAAGGAGGGTCTAAGGACAGGAGATGCTTAGGACTTTTCATATACCTCTGTAGTTGATTGTGTTTCTGTGAAGCCCTGGGAGATGACTTTGTTGTGATTTGGGGCTATATTAATAAACTGTAATTGAGTTGAATTGAATTAAATTCGGAATTTTGTCACCTCATTTTATTTGCTTTAGAATCATTTTAATCTATGGATCGATCCATTTTATGCATTGTAGTAGTTTATTTTTGTCCATTTTCTTGTCTATTTTGTGTGGATTTTAATCATTTTGGCAATTTTTTTTTTACTTTCCCACTGATTATGCTACTTATTTTTTGCCTTTACTTATTTTTATGCTTAGGTTATTAAATTTTTCGCCTTAACTCATAAATGTTTTTACTTCTTTTATAAATCATCCATCTTTCATCAATCTTTTCTTTTGCACAAAGTAACGTAATGAGAAACCTCAGCAGGATAACAGTGACCCATTCAGTTCTGTCCAAACACGGAAGTTTCATACGCCAACACCTTTATGTTGCTATAGAAACACAGAGGGTCCGTTTTACGAGCAGAGGGGCTAGAACAACAGGAAAAGTTTGTGACACTGCTGCAGTCAGATCCACATCAGCTCTACTGCTCCCTGCTGCATGGATGCAAGTCACACAAACATTAGCTACACCCCATAATGGGACACAAATGGACTTCTGTGGCACCTCCCACTAGCGAAGGACCCGTAGGGATTTTTGGGAGCCGATACAGATACTGATGTTTTCTTCAATATCATTGCATTTGTGATTTAATGGGGAAAAAAAATCACACAGTTCTGTTTTTTTAGACATAATGCGCTTTCCAACTGTAGGAACCTTTTGTAGTTCCTATAACCCTTTCGGTTCCTGGGACCTTTTTTCCCCCCATGTTCCCACAGCACTCTTTTCCTCCTCCTCACAGGCAGGCGTTTTTTTTTTTTTTAGTTCCAATAGAAACTATATGACATAGGTGTTTGGAGGCTGGTAGAGCCAAGTCCACACCTATTTCCAGTGTTGTGCCTGAACGTGTTCACTGAATGATCGTTCATGAACTAGTTCATAGTTTGGGTGAACGTGAGCTGAACGTGCACCATTACTGCCAAAGGAACAAAGTATGAAGAAGTATTCAGAGAATGCCTAATCTCGCACTTATTTTGTGCCAATCTCACTTTTCTATGACAACCCATTCTTGAATTAGAGCCAATGATGTGATGTTGACCTTTCTGCTAAATGCGACCTTGACCTTTTGCAACGTTGATAATTTTGTTAGATGTTTCTGCATCAGTGCATGTAATATTATAATATATCCAGTATTAAGTTATAGTGTGATATGTCTATGCTTGACACACACACAGTGTTACACAAGTTAATTTCACTTTTGAACTCAAGAGATCTCAAAAACTATTGGACATACTGTAGGTGATAACACCAATTATGAGATTGTAGAAATCTTCATTTTGCATCGTTTGGTACCAATCTGAAAGTTCTGTGACCCTCCGTTCTTCAGTTATAACCAATAATGTGAGTTTGAACTTTTAGTTAATTGTGACCTTTGACCTTTACTAAACTAGGTCATTGCTTCTGGTGTGCATTAGCTATATGTATATGCCCAGGGATTTTCATGGTGATATTTCAAGTATTCAATTAGTTATAGCATGATATGTCTCTGCAGACACACATACACACACACACACACACTCTCCCAAAATCACTCCCAACCAATGTTGGACAAGCTTAGCAAGTTCCTTCTGTTGTCTGTGAATGTCACATTCTTTCAATTTAATTTTGTTCAAAATTGTGTCAGACTTCTAGACCCTTGGAGGCAAAAAACTAACACATCACCGTAAACAGACCTTATGTTATATAACTGAGATAATACTTAATCTGGCAAGAATAACGACCAGCGTGGCACCGGCGAGTATGCATCATGAAACTGAAATTAAACTAAATCAGCATGGAGGCAACAGGACATACAGATAACTCTCATGACTACTTGAAAGAACTGTACACTAAAGTTGAGGAGAGTGGTGGCAATGTAACATTTTTATGTTCGCTTTGCCCACTGGATTTGAAAAAACACATTTGTATAACAATGACATCCACAGCGAATTTAAAGCGCCACATTGAGCTTAAGCACCCAGCTAGCCTTCATAAGTATGTGGAAGCACTAGTGAAAAAAGCCCAAAGCAATCATTATTTACAATAATTATTATTTACAATAACAATTATTAGTATCATAATTACAATAATAATAATTAGTATTATTATTTGGTATTTTTTGTGGATTATAACTAGTGACATTCATTCAAGGTATTTTCACTCACTGGAAATTTTTTTTTACCGTTTATGGCCTTGGACTATGACTCTTAAGGTTTTTTTTTCATTATTATTAATTGGGCAAGCCAAAACAAATTGAAATCTTCTACCTCAGCCTGGTCTGTACCTCAACCTGGTCAGGATGTTAACCAATGACCGTTGATGGTTGACCGCATCAACATCATCTGGTCATAATTGTCTGTCGTCGGTTTAAAAACAAACAAACAAACAAACAAACAAACAAACAAACCCAAAACCAAAACATCCTGCATCAGTCATTTCACTATAACAAACTCTTCTGCATTGTAGTGTAGGTTATGGAAAGGAAGATTTGTGATCTCTCCATAACATATCTAAAAATGATGAATTTGAACATTCGCAATACAAGATGAAATGTATTAATAGCAAACACAGAGCTCAGTTAATCTATGTAGTACAACCATTTTGCACCGGTTTGGAATGTTTGCTCAAAACGTAAACAAAACACAAAGCTGACGTGAGGTAATAGAACTTCTAGAATTAGCATGTAGAGACTGGGACAGCAAGTTGTCACCATGAAACCCAGAGCCGGCGTTAGGCATAGGGAGACTAGGCAGTCACCTCGGGCACCAGATGTCTTGGGGGCGCCAAGTCCCACAGAATTACAATATTAAGCTACCGTATTTTCCAGAGTATAAGGCGTACTTAAGACTTTAATTTTCTCCAAAAACCACAGCGCGCCTTATATATGGATTAATTCTGATGTGCTTAGTGACTTGAAACTGTGACTTTGTATCACATAACTGACACAATAACATGTCACATAACTGACTTTTTGTTGCATAATTTTGACTTTTTATCTCAGAACTTGGACTCTAAAAGTTTGATTAAGCAGAATAAGAGTGATTTTTGTTCCATGCTACACCTCAAGGTTAAGAGTTATTGTGACTGTTTAGCTTCATTGAGTACATCTTATGATCTGGTGCGCCTTATATATAAATTTTTTTATTTAAATCATACCATTCATTGACAGTGCGGCTTATAGTGTGGAAAATAGGTAAATAAAGCATTAAACTTAACATTGACAGTGATTATTCATGGGTACTTGGTAAGTACTCAACCACACTATGTTTATAAATGCTAATATCTAATTCAATAAAAGAAAGAGAGGTGGTGCCTAGAGCATCAACTTTACCAGAATTGGCCCTGATGAAACCCAAAGGCGGTGGATGAGTTGTGTTATCCATCTGATAGAGCTACCTAAAATGACATGAGGAGTGGGTTACGGCAAAATGAGTTTGTGCACAACTGACACAGGTCAGTGGCAATCACTAAGGTTTTTTTTTTTTTTTTTACACCATATTTAGCAGCAGAATTATTGGGGCATGCAATGTTTTGTCTATGTGTGATGGTTTAAAATTAGCTTTCAACATAACATCGCTCAACCTCGCAATGTGACTCGTGTTTAAAAAGCAAAGTGACTCAAGTGCATAATGACTGTGTGTGTGTGACTGACAAAGCAAGTGTTTTCTTTTCTGGGTGACCGACTTCAACCGGTTAATGAGGCTCAGTGATTGGTTAAGATTTTTATAAATAAAATATCAATTCAGTATCCTCCCTTCCCGCAGGTCGCAGTGAAATAAAAATACCTGCAAATCCAAGAATGCAATCATAATGGATGGGCGCCTACTGATATCAGTATCCTCCCTTCCTGCGGGTCGCACCAAGATGCTTCTCCATACACTACCTGGAATGAAAATATGAAAGGTACGGAACACGGTAGTGGACAAACTGAGCCGAGAAATAATACGTTTTCAGCACGCTGACAGTAGAAACATCAACGCAACAGACACTTTTTTTTCCTTTTACATACACTACTCTCGGAATGGACAGAGCAGACGTAAAAAAAATGTCAGACATATATATAGAAAATGTTGTTTTATTTTGTTTATCCCTTAGTATATTGTTTGTCATATTTCAATTTGTGATGTTAAATTGCATACATTCTGCACTGAAAATGTTTTTTTTTTTTTTTTAATAGTGCAACAAAGTTGTTTGTTGTTGTTGAATAATCGTGATTAATAATGATCTCAATTTCGATCCAAACAATCATAATCATCATTTTTGTCATAATCGTGCAGCCCCATTTTAATGTAAACAATGAAATGTGGTTAAATTAAATGAATGGTTTGATATATGAAGATAGTGTGACTAATATAATATACAAATAAAACCCATAACAGCCTTTCAATCAGACAAAACATGCATTCCATGGACAGATCTGAAACACCTGTTGTGGAGTGTGTGTCATCACCACGGAAACCACACATGTGACTCCTCTGCTATCTTTCATTTCCTCTGAGAACTGGAGCCTTTCTCTGAACCTGCATTTACGTCACAGCTCAGACCAGCCTTTGTGAAAAGGTTGGGCATGGTGTGTCCATCCTCTGACACCTACGTTTCAACCGCACAGGCTCCGCCCATTCAGACCCCTCCTGGCATTTCCCGTTTCTTCCAGGCCGAATCCCCTCCACATTCAGCAGGTGTGTGAACCCTCTAGGGCTGAACAATTTTAAGAATTAATTACATTTAGATTTTTCTGGAATTTCATTCACAATTTTCTTCATATCAGGTTTCAATCGTCAGCAACATTTGCAAACATCACAGAAACTCACATCATATAATTTAAACAATAAATACCATAAGCAGGTCATGATTTATTGAAATGTGCAGTGCGTTCCATTCTGGCATTAAAGTCACGGTAAAGAATGTACTGGAGCACATATGCCTACACACTGGGCTGTCGTCATGGGGGGACAAACGGGTATGTTGTCCTGGGCCCAGACACATAGGGGGGCCCAGAATTGGTCCTTCATGACGATACGATTAATAATTCTGTTTAATTTCAAAATGTGTTGATTTGGGGGTGAAATGTGATATATTTGCATTAGATACATAATTTCTGGTTCTTTTGCCTGTATTGTCAAGGACACCCCTATATCACCCATAATGCAGAAATGGTTTGGTCTTTGATTAAAGCATAAAAAAGTGCAGCACTATTTGATCACAGGGCTTCAGAAATAAGGCTGCGTGCTCGCTTGGTATTATGCACAAATCAGGAGCATAAAAAAAGAAAAGACAAGAGGAAAAAGAGATGAAGAAGCAAAGATCCTCAGGGGGTCACTCCATAAATATTTAAAAAAAGATTAAGATGATGCAGCAGGTGGGACAGCTGAACCAGGTAAAGGAAACTTTTTTCCAGCCTCGTAATGTAGCCTAACCCGTACATGTGATGCACCATTCATAGTTATAGAAGATACACAGAGTGAGGACTGATCTGCACACATGCACAGACCATTGATTATTTCATAAACATATGCATACAAGGAAAGATTCAACTGAGTATGAAATGTCCCAGATTTTTGTCAGACAGAAGTGACAACCCTAATTTATAATCCAGTTCCAACCCCAAAAACAGTCGTTTTGGTTTATCTGTTATGGGAACGTCAGCCCTGCTGCAGGTGACGATGTGAGCAGAGTGTCTGCGTGTCTCTGGTTAGGAGTTTGTTTTCTTTCTCTCTCTCTCTCTCTCTCCTTTTTTTGCTAACACGGACCCATTTACAACACCATAAATAATCATAATAATAATTATTCTGAATAATAATAATAGCCTAATAATAACAATATGCAATAATGATGTTTGATAATGATTAATAGTCAAATTGAATGTTTTTCAAATGGTTAATTGTGAAATGGTTGATTTTTGACCCCTGGTAATGTTGAACTACTTTGTAATAAATGTTATTTTACCTCTTATAGACACTGTCGAGGTTGGTAGCTCCAAGGAGGATGAGAGAGAGGAGAGAGAGAAAGCCAAAGTGATGCAGGAGGAGAGGGCCCACTCAGATGCACAAAGCTGGCAACGGCCCTGCCTACACAGTAAATTTCCCAGTGTAAAAAAATACAGTGTCAATTCTTTCAGAGTTATTCTAACAATGAACAGAGAAAAATTTAACCAGATAGTGTCAGTATTGGTGAAAATAATTGGAATTAGCAGAGGTTTTACACTGTCAGTGTCATATATTCAGTGATAAGCTGATTCTGTCAGAGTTAATATAACAGACTTCCGGTTAAGCTAGACATGGAGTAGGACGTGGTCACGGCAGCTCCCGCAGACCCTGTATTTTATAGTAGTTATATCAGTGCTTGTTACACTTAAACCGGTTTTTAACAACCAAAATGGCTTTAGATCTAATTCACTGCCCCGCTAAGAACTTATAATGGCGAACAAAGCCGCAAAACTGCGTCCATCGAAGCCGGGCCCTCAAGCCCCGCTCTCGTCTGCCTCGCCTCCCCGCCTCCCGAGTAGCCCCTCCCTGGCAGATTCTCCTTTGGACCCCGCCGCTCTGAAACTTGAGCTCCTCGCTGATCTGCGAAAGGACATCGCCGATATCTTCAAATCCGAGCTGAGAGCAGCACTCGGTGAGGACTTATCCTCCATTAAAAACGAGCTGCAGGCGGTGAAATCACAACTTGTATCCGACCGTGCGGCTACACATACGGAGCTAAGTACAATGAACAGTACGGTGGTGGAGATGCAACAGGCACTCTCCGAGTGCACTGATGATATTGCCGCGCTCCAGAAAGAGAACCAGTGTCTAAAAGCTGCACTAGCTAAATTAGAAGACAAACAAGAAGATTTAGAATCAAGATCGTGCCGCAACAACGTCAGGATCGTGGGGATCCCCGAGGAGTCGGGCAGCTCGGCTCAGTCTGTTTCCACGTTGCTCAAAGACGCGCTACACCTAGATAAAGCACCGCTGCTGGATAGATGCCACAGGTCCTCCCAGCCTAAACCGAGACCCGGCGAGCGACCGCGGGTCATCATAGCCCGGCTCCACTATCACACAGACTGTATCGACATCTTACGGCGGGCGAGAGAAAACGGCAAGACGACATACAAGGACATGTCTCTCTCCATCTTCCCGGACTACACATCAAAGGTGGCTCAGGCTCGAGCCGCCTTCAATGACGTCAGACGCCAGCTTCGCGGGATGGAGGGGGTGAGATTCGGTCTGCTACACCCAGCGCGCCTGCGCATCTCACATAACGGGGAGGATAAGGTTTTCTTATCACCTAGTGAGGCTCAAACCTTCATCAATAAGTGTAATGTCGGTAAAGACTGAGATAATCCATCACATGCAGAGCTATATCATGGACAGTTAGATAAACCATGACACTCCTCCCAGCGTTTTGACAGACATGTCAGAGTTTATGACATCTGTTATTATGCTACAACCTCAATGGATGAAAGCTCTGCCTTTTTTCTGTTTTTTTTTGACAATATAAATGTTTTGTTTACCTGCTCAATTGTTTACATGCCAAATACGGTTCCCCTTTACATTCCATGTTGTTTTTATATGCAGGTAATGTTGAAGCTGTCTTTTTATACAGTTTGCTGGACCTATAATTATTTCAACAAGGCTCAGAGCTCAGCAGAGGGTTTTGATCTGTCTCAGCGTCAGTTTTGATTAAGCACACTTTAATAGTAACAATAGTATTTTACTGTGTTTAAATATACCGTATACAGGTTTCTTATTGTTCTACTTAAATTACTACCTTTATTGTTCTTCGTCCCCTTGGCAATTGGTCTGCGGGACTCCACTAGCTTAGCTTAGTCACCAAGTCGTTTGTTTCCTAGTTTCACAGGCGATTTTCCTAGTTTTATACACTGCAGTCTTCACTGCTAGGGCAGGGAGACTATGGGTGTGGGGAGTGGTTGGGGTGGGTAGGGGGGGTCCGGGTAAAAAGGGATGGGTGGGTTATGTGTGCGAATGTGTCTGTGTGTGTGTGGATGGGGATGGATCTGTGAACCTTCATGCTAGTCCTAAACATTTGTGTTATCATTATGATTTAGTACATCTTAATAGCTAGTCATAACAACAACCATAGCTCTGCAGGTATAGGTACAACTGTAAGATTTTTAACGTGGAATATTAAGGGTATGGGCAATCCAATCAAGAGGTCTAGAGTTTTTACACATCTCAAGCGCTTAAGTGCAGATATTGTTTTCCTACAGGAGACGCACCTAAAGAATAATGACCACCGCAGGTTACAGTCCTCTCGATACACGCAGATCTTTCACTCTGACTTTAACTCCAAGGCCAGAGGCGTGGCTATTCTTATTAGTGGCGCAGTGCAGTTCTCCCCCTCTAAAGTCATGGCAGATAAAAATGGCCGTTATATTATAGTAGCAGGTACCCTGTTTCAGACTCCAGTGCTGTTAGTTAATATTTACGCCCCCAATTTCGATGATGCTAATTTTGCTCAGACATTACTCAGTAGTATTCCATTGTTAGATTCCCATCTGCCTATTTTTGGAGGGGATCTAAACTGTGTCATCAACCCAGCTCTTGATCGTTCTAGCACTCGCACCATTCCCCAATCAAATATGTCTAAAACTTTTTCTGACTTTATGTCACAGTGTGGCCTGGTGGACCCTTGGAGATTTCAAAATCCCACTTCCAAAACTTTCTCTTTCTTCTCCCACGTCCATCATTCTTACTCTAGAATTGATTATTTTTTTATAGACCGTTCTCTACTTTCCAGCGTTAGCTCCACCGACTACTCGAGCATTGTCATTTCTGACCACGCCCCCCTACATCTAGATATTATATTATGCTCCCATACCAAAGCCCCACCACTTTGGAGACTCAATCCTCTCCTCCTATCTGACAACAAATTCTGTGAATTTATTTCTAATTCTATTGATGACTTCCTTACTTTTAATCAAAATGAGTCAACCTCCTTCGCTCTACTCTAAGAAACGCTGAAGGCGTTTCTTAGAGGACAAATCATCTCCTTCGCGACTCACGCTAATAAAGAGCATAAAGCCAGGCTTCAAGAGCTTACTTCTATGATTTTACAGCTAGACCATGACTACTCCTCGAGTCCCTCCCCCGATTTATATAAACATCGTCTTAATTTACAATCTGAGTTTGACCTGATCTCCACTCGGGAGGCAGAGCGTACCCTATTGAAATCACGTAGCAGCTATTATGAACAGGGAGACAAATCGGGTCGCTTGCTTGCCCACCAGCTAAAACGCAACGCAGCCTCTCGTGCCATCCCACAAATTAAAGATCCTTACGGTAATCTAACCTCCGACCCTATACATATCAATAACACTTTCAAATCATACTATTCTTCCCTGTATAAATCTGAATTTCCCTCGGACACTTCTGGGATGACTGCGTTTATGGATGGTGTTCAGGCGCCAGTGATTAGTCCCACCTCTGTGTTGGATCTGGACGCTCCGCTTACCTCCGAGGAGGTGGTACAAGCGGTCCAGGCAATGCAAACTAATAAAGCTCCAGGCCCCGATGGATTTAGTGTTGAATTTTACAGGAAGTTTCACGATAAATTGGCCCCAATACTACTATCCATGTACGAGGAGTCACTCAATGAAAGTTCCTTACCTCCTACCCTAACCCAGGCATCTATAATCCTGCTCCTGAAAAAGGACAAAGACCCAACCGCCTGTGGCTCCTTTAGGCCCTTGTCTCTCCTTAACGTGGACGTTAAAATCTTGGCTAAGCTTCTGGCCTCCCGGCTGGAGAAAGTGCTCCCAGATATAATATCGGAGGAACAAACTGGATTCATTAAGGGTAGGCATATCTTTTTTAACACTCGCACACTCTTCGATTTGATTTACTCTAAGGGCCAGGCTGGTGCTCCTGAAATTGTAATTTCCCTTGATGCTGAAAAGGCCTTCGACCGGGTAGAGTGGAGGTTCCTCTTTGCAGCACTCGAGAAATTTGGCTTTGGGGAAAGATTTATATCGTGGATCCGTCTCCTTTACAGTTCTCCCCAGGCTAGTATACACACCAACGATAATCGCTCCGAGTATTTCCCCCTCTCACGTGGGACATGCCAGGGTTGCCCTCTCTCTCCCTTGTTGTTCGCTCTGGCCATCGAACCACTCTCGATTGCACTTAGGTCCTCCCCTCTTTTTAAAGGGGTTGTACGGGCTGGAATTGACCACAAATTGCTTCTGTACGCAGATGACTTACTGTTATTTATCACCAACCCTTTATCTGATCTCCCAGCCATTATGTCAATCTTGAACAGCTTTAGTTCTTTTTCTGGGTATAAAATAAACCTTCAAAAGAGTGAATGCTACCCCATAAACGACTCGGCCTTGAGCATTCCCCATTCGGCTCTGCCTTTTACAGTTAACCCGTCCGGCTTTAAGTATCTTGGTGTTAAAGTTACCCGTTCGTTGTCTGGTCTTTTCTCAGCCAACTTCGCCCCTCTTGTCTCTAAGACCAAGTCTGACTTTCAGAGATGGAGCAGCCTCCCGCTTTCACTGATTGGCAGGGTAAACAGTGTAAAAATGAACGTTCTGCCTAAATTTCTCTATTTGTTTCAAGCTATCCCACTATTTTTGTCACAAAATTTTTTTAAGGCTCTTGATCAATTGATAGGCTCCTTCATATGGGGCAACAAATCACCCAGAATCTCCAAGTCCCTACTTCAGCGGTGTAAATTGAGTGGGGGTGCTGCGCTGCCTATTTTTCGATACTATTACTGGTCTGCTCATATTCACAAGGTCATTTATTGGCTTAATTCCCCTAATACCCCCTGGTACAGGTTGGAAGCTCTCTCTTGTTCATCCTCTTCCCCTTCTGCCCTTCTCCACTCCTCGTTGCCCTTGAAATATAGTAAATATTCTGACAACCCTGTTGTTCTGACCACCTTACGGATTTGGCAGCAATTTAGACGCCATTTTAGGTTCAATACAGCATCAGTATCGACCCCAATTTGTGATAATCATCTGTTCCCCCCCTCAGCATTGGATTCAACCTTTTCTCTCTGGCACAGTAAAGGTATCAAATCATTTAAAGACTTGTACACAAAGGGGGTGTTTAGCAGCTTTTCCCACTTATCCTCTTCCTTTGGGCTTCCCCCGTCCCATCTATTCAGATACTTTCAACTGAGACATTGTGCGTCTACCTTGTTCTCCTCCTTTCCCCTACTCCCCCCCAAACAGCCATGGGTAGACTTATTCACTTTAAATCCACTCCAAAGGGGTTCCATTTCAAAGATCTATGGTGTCCTCACGTCACTCAATGACAGTGTTCTTACCAAAGTTAGGGCAAAATGGGAACAGGAGTTGGGAACGGAGTTCTGTGACCTGTGGTGGCTTAAGGCGATAGACAAAATACACTCTACTACATCCTGTGCTCGCTTTAGCTTCATACAACTTAAAGTGCTGCACAGAGCACATTTCTCCATATCCAGGCTCTCGGAAATACATCCGGAGGTGGAAGATAAATGCAATAGATGCCAGCATACCCCCTGCAACTTGAGCCACATGTTTTACAATTGTCCAGCTCTCCAACCCTACTGGGGCAGATTTTTCAACACTTTATCTTCAGTTCTTGGCTTCAGTTTGCAACCATGTCCACTTATAGCGATCTTTGGAACTCCTCCTGTTGGGTTAGCCCCTACCGTTAAACAAAACCAAATAATTAGATGGATGGAGATCCAAGTGGGTAGGTAAGGGAGGGACTGAGGTTACCTTGGTCACTCAATAATGCTGTCTACATGGATACTGTTTGTGTATGTAGGTGTGTGCATTACATTGGTACACATGATTATGTACAGGGATATGTGGGTGTATGTAGGTATGTATGTATATATTTTCATGTGCATATGTGTTTGTATGTACATTTGCATGTACCTTTACTTGTGTGTATATATGCATATGTATACTTAGTTTTATTTTGGGAGGGGCTGCGGTCCTGTACGAATAGATGCCTATATCTTGTATATACAGTACTGTTTGAGTTTATTTTTATTAATTTTTTTTACCTACCTTATGCTGCTTCATTACACATATACAGTATACATGCTGTGTTTTGTTTGGGTTTGGGGGGAAAAAAAAGATGTCTGTATTATACTCTACAACGAGCAATGCTGTACACATAATTTTTTTTTGAATAAACAAATCTTAAAAAAAAAAAAGAGTTAATATAACACCAAGACCAAGATGCCTTTCAGTGTTAAAAAAATTACTCTGACAAGCCCCGCCCACCAACCTGTGCTCAAAATGAGGGAGCAGTTGGACAGTGGGGTGGCTGCAGCTCAGTTGGTAGAGCGGGTCATCCAATAACCAAAGAGTTGGCCCTTCACGTCTGGGCTCTGGGTGTCCACATGTGTCCTTGGGCAAGTCACTGAACCCTGACTTAAGCTCACAGTAAGACTGACACAACCTTAGGGGCTGTTTACATGAGGACAATTGTGGCTAAATACAACAGCATATTTTATCAGAAATGCCTTTCGTTTACATGGTGCCAGCACCGTCAGGGTGTGAATACGCACAAATCTGAAGACCCCTTCCAGAGTGGGCCACATTGAAGATGTGCCGGGTCGCATCTCTGTCTAAATGGCAAGAAACGCACGTTAACCTTGCGGGCGTCGCATACACTTTTCATGTTACATTCACATCCTGAGCAGGTAAAGCAACAAACTTGTGGGACAACCTGGATCCCACAGATCTTCCAGCTGCACTAGCAGCTCTAGTAAATTCACAGAAGTCATTTCAGTTGTTGTACAAAAATGACACATGTACCATAGCCGAACGGAGACGGGTGTACAATTACAATCAAAAACAGAAAACGACATGTCAGCGGTCTATCACAGTACCACCTAGTGGCCTGGCATAACTATCCAATCGTATTTTGCCTACTGTTGGGCCTTCATATAAACAAGGATTTCCTCCTGAAAAAGCTTGTCTTAATGCGAATGAAAAACTGAAGATGCAGTTTCTGTTTTCATCGTCTATCTATAAAGATAATCTATGAAACCTACTGGTGTATGAGTGTGTGTGTGTGTGTGAATGGGTGAATGTGAGGCTAATGTAAAGCACTTTGAGCACCATGCAGGTGGAAAAGAACTATATGAGTGCAGCCTATTTACATTGGGGGAAAAAAATCTGTTGCTTTTGTTTTTTAAGTCAAACAGAATTTGTGCGGGACTAAAATTATGTTGCGTTTTCAAATAGTTAAAAATCAACACTCTTTGGAGTCATTTACTTTTGAACATGTAGTGTTAAGTAGGTTTAACACTAGTTACTAGTTACTAGTGTAAAGTTGACTCTGGAAATGTAACTCTTGGTTCATGGAAATTTTACACTGTAGATAGGGACCATATGTTTATGATGTAATGTTAAAATTAACCCTTCAAGTGTTATATTAACTCTGGTGATTTACTGTGTCAATAACTATTTTTCATTTAGTGTAAACTGGTCAGAATTGCTACATATATATGATTTTTTAAAATTCTGAATTATTTATTCACAATCAAATGATTCAGAATTAAAGTAATTTCTTTCATGCTTACGTGGAAATGTTAATTTTGAATAAACGTTTCCATGGAAACGGGTGTATTCTGTTCTAGTTAAAGGTGGTGCAGGAGATCTTTTTTGGAATTTTTTTTTACCATATTGCTTGAAAACCTCTTCACAATCCGCACGCACTGAAATAGAATGTTTGCAAAAAAACCCTGAAATGTTTTAGTCCAGTCTAGAGGGTGGAACCAGAGGAAAAACTTGAGCCAATCATTGTACTGACCATCTTTACAATGATTGATTTGCTGATTACATGTTGCTTATTATTTTGTTATTTAGGAGGCTAATTGATGAGTTGCAGTGAATGCTTGTGAACCTGTTACATGCAACCGTTGATGTATTTTTGAAGGTGTAGTTTTGAGGGGTGGGTTGAAGAGGAGGCAGGGGTGTGTATACTTTCAAAATATAGCTTAGAGGTTTTCCAAGATCTCCTACCCGACCTTTAATTGGTCTTTCAGAGCTGGATGTACAGAGGATTCTGATTGGACAGAACGGCTGCTTAATATCTGGATGTCTACTGGAAGAAAATGACAGTGTCCACTTCCTGTTAGAATAGATACTACATGCGATGATATACTTTATTTTTGTGATAATTATGAATCAGCAGCTCCACCCAATCAACCACAGGAATCAACAAACAGTGGAATACGTGCGTGATGGTGACGAGACCAGGAGCATGTGCAGAACGACCGGAATTTACTGTTTATTTGTCAGAGGAATTATCAAATTTGGAAGTAAGATCAGACTAAACCAGTGGCTAGAGGTCTGCGTGGGATTTCCAGTCATGATTTTCATGATGTGTATATACATACATACACACACACACACATATATATATATATATATATATATATATCCCGTAGTAACACTCCATCAGTACCATGTTCTCTGCCCTGCTCCATGAATGTCTTGTTCCAGTAGCCAATTTAACATCAGGGTGTCCTGGTTCCTCAACCCCTAACGCGGACCTTGTTGTCCCGGGCGCCGTCCGAGCCGGTATGACCTGGGATTCGAACCGGCAACCTTCCGCACCAAAGTCAGTGGTGTAGACCACTAAGCTATCCAGTCGCTATATTTATATATTATATATATATTATATATTATATATGTATATATATTACTACGGGAGTAACCCCAGTGAGAGAGGGTACATGCAAAGGATGTGGGAGAAATGGTTGCTTCGAAACCCCACATCCTCACTGACTAAGAAACAGCTCCTAGCTCAGTGTTCGAATATCCGCAATAAGAGGTTGCTATCACAGCTAGAGATCGATGAGGTACAGCGTTGTACCTCATCCACGGTACAAAGATGCTACGGCAAGGGGGAGCCAGGACGACAGGTCAGCTTGGGGGTGGTTTCACCACCACCCCCAAATATCGAGATTGGGTACCAAGCCCCAGAAAGACTAAACACAAGGGCAGCTGACCTGAGAAAGAGAATCATGAAATCCTGGGGGAACACAACTACCTGCTTGCCAAGGCTAAAGAACAAAGTACCAGATCAGTCTCTACTGGAGGACCTGAACACTGCACTGCAAACTGTCCCTACCACTACCATCACTGAGACCAATCAGCTGATGTATGCAGCAGCAACCGTAATCCTTGAGATGCTTGGCTACAAGATGAACAGCCAGAGCAGCCAGAAGGTTGCCCCATGGAGGAGAAGGCTAGAGGCAAAGATCATGGCAGCACGGAGAGAAGTCAGTGTTTTAACAGAACTAAGCAGAGGTGTGAATCTGAGGAAAGAACTGCCCAAGAAATACAACAAACTGTCCACAGCTGAGGCACTGGAGACTGCTAAGCAAAGGCTCACAGCACTAGCTACCCGCCTAAAGAGATACACAAGAGAGGTAGAGGCCAGGAGAATAAACCAGGTGTTCTCCACCAACCCAGCTAAGGTCTACTCTCAATGGCAGGGGGGCAAGGTGACAACAGACCCACCTAGGGCTGAAACTGAGCAATACTGGAAGAGCATCTGGGAGAAGGAGGCAACACATAACACCAATGCCCAATGGCTGACAGACTTACAGGCAGAGCACAGCCAACTCCCAGAACAAGACCCAGTAGTCATCACACTAGCAGACATCCAAACCAGAGTGTCCAAAATGAAGAGCTGGACAGCACCAGGGCCCGACATGATTCATACCTACTGGCTTAAGAAACTGACAGCACTCCATGAACGCCTAGCAGCACAGATGAACCAGCTGCTGATATCGGGAAACCACCCAGAGTGGCTAACCCAGGGCCGGACAGTCCTCATAATGAAGGACCCCCAGAAGGGAACAATACCATCTAACTACCGGCCTATAACCTGCCTCAGCACCACATGGAAGCTTCTATCAGGCATCATAGCAACTAAGATGAGTAGGCACATGGAGCAATACATGAGCAGAGCACAGAAAGGAATAGGCAACAACACCAGGGGAGCCAAACACCAGCTACTGGTTGACAGGGCAATTGCCCGAGATTGCAAGACGAGGAACACCAACCTGTGCACTGCCTGGATTGATTACAAGAAAGCCTATGACTCAATGCCACATACATGGATACTGGAATGCTTAAAACTGTATAACATCAACAGGACACTAAGAGAGTTCATCCAGAACTCAATGAGGCTGTGGAAGACAACTCTGGAGGCCAACTCAAAGCCAATTGCACAGGTGAACATCAGATGCGGCATTTACCAAGGAGATGCTCTGTCCCCCCTGCTGTTCTGCATAGGCCTAAACCCCCTCAGCCAGATCATCTCAAAGAGTGGCTTCGGATACCAGTTCCGAAGTGGAACATCCATCAACCACCTCCTCTACATGGATGACATCAAGCTGTATGCCAAGAATGAGCGTGACATTGATTCCCTAATTCACCTCACCCGGATCTACAGCAAAGACATTGGGATGTCATTCGGACTAGATAAATGTGGGCGGATGATATCTAGAAGAGGAAAGGTGATCACAACTGAAGGGGTTGACCTACCTGAAGGGAACATCACAGATGTGCAGGAAAGTTACAAATACCTAGGGATCCCACAGACAAATGGTAATCATGAGGAGGCAGCTCGGAAGTCGGCCACAGCCAAATACCTACAGAGGGTAAGACAGGTCCTGAAAAGTCAGCTGAACGGCAAAAATAAGATCCAGGCCATTAACACCTATGCCCTGCCAGTAATCAGATACCCAGCTGGGATAATATCCTGGCCACTGGAAGAGATACAAGCCACTGATATCAAGACAAGGAAACTCCTTACCATGCATGGAGGGTTCCACCCCAAGTCCAGTGTCCTGAGGCTGTACACTAAGCGAAAGGAAGGGGGCCGAGGACTAGTAAGTGTCAGAACTACTGTCCAGGAGGAAACGGCGAACCTCCAGGAATACATCAAGAAAATGGCCCCCAATGACCAACTGCTAAGTGAATGCCTCAGGCAACAAAAGCCCAGTAAGGTTGAGGAACCAGAGGGGCTATCATGGAGGGACAAACCCTTGCATGGCGTGTACCATCGACAAATTGAGGAAGTGGCTGATATGGAAAAGACATACCAGTGGCTGGAAAAGGCTGGACTAAAGGACAGCACAGAGGCGCTACTCATGGCTGCACAAGAACAAGCCCTGAACACCAGAGCAATAGAGGCCGGGGTCTACCACATCAGACAGGACCCCAGGTGTAGGCTGTGTAGAGAAGCCCCTGAAACAGTCCAGCACATCACAGCAGGGTGTAAGATGCTGGCAGGCAAGGCATACATGGAGAGGCATAACCAGGTAGCGGGCATACTGTACAGGAACATCTGTAAAGAGTATGGACTGGAGGTCCCAGGGTCAAGATGGGAGAACCCCCCAAAGGTGACAGAGAACAAACAGGCCAAGATCCTGTGGGACTTCCAGATCCAGACTGACAAGATGGTGATGGCCAATCAGCCTGACATAGTGGTGGTGGATAAACATGAGAAGACAGTGGTGGTGATAGATGTAGCAGTCCCCAGTGATAGCAACATCAGAAAGAAAGAACATGAGAAGCTTGAGAAATACCAAGGGCTGAAAGAGGAGTTAGAGAAAATGTGGAGTGTGAAGGCAACGGTGGTACCAGTAGTGATCGGAGCATTAGGGGCAGTGACCCCCAAGCTGGCAGAATGGCTCCAGCAGATACCAGGAACAACATCAGAGATCTCTGTACAAAAGAGCGCATTGCTAGGAACAGCTAAGATCCTGCGCAGAACCCTCAGGCTCCCAGGCCTCTGGTAGAGGACCCGAGTCTGAAGGAGACACCGCCCACGTGGGGCGAGAGGAACATTTTTTTTATATATATATGCTAGTCTAGTCAAATTGAATTACTTATAGCTTTTATTACCTCCGTGAAGGAGCCTATGTTTTACCATGCCTTTGCCAGCAAGATAACTCAAAATTATGGACGGATTTGTATGAAACTTTCAAAGATGATTGATAATGTGTAAAGGAAAAAAACATTAAATGTTGAGCTATAAAGGTCAAAGGTCAAGGTCACAGTGAAGGTTAACAGCTAAAACACATCAGTGGTGATATCTCAGAATCAAGATGAGATAGTATCAGGCATTCTTTTCTCCATTCACTTTGTCTGACCTGACATTAGATGAGATAACACCGACAGGCTCCATGATGTCAAGTTTTGATGTCATATGACGTCAAGCGAATGGTATATTTGGTAAATGTATGACCTTTACCTTAAAGCAGGTTTTTGACATATTTTGTTAAATCAGACAATATCTTATGCTTCATATTTAACATTAGATCTAACATGTGACATTTGGTCGTTGTATGACATCACATAACGTCACAGTGATGACATATGTGGTTGAATATTGAAATGGCCATACCTCAAAAATGGGATCGAGGATTTATTTGATTTTTTTAAAATCCTCTAAAGGATTGCTAATGACTGATAAAATAAATTGTTTGCGAACAAGGAACACTAGTTTACAAATAAGTTACGAACATCCAGATCCTAACCTTGGCAGACTGGTGCTGCTTCATGGAGGTCTGTGCTGTCAGAGTGATCTAGTTTTAAAAATGCTTTTATTTTGCGGGACTGCAGCTTTACCACCACTCCTGCAATGTGCACTCCCCCTCCCGGCAGCAGTGAGCTTTTAAAATTTGTTCCGCACCGCACTGCTTTACGTTGAGTCCCGCGGGAGTACAGGGCTCTACGAGTGACTTTATTTGGAATACAGTTTAATTCAGAATTGTCATTTTCAACTGGAATGAGGTGTTTACATGGTTCATCTGAAAGAGAAATGAACATTTATTTGGAATTAAGCAACAATAAAAACTCCCATGTAAACAGGGCTAATGTCAAACTGTTCTGGGATTAAAAGTTCTATTTTTACACTGATCGCAGACCAGTGGCTGTGATTATTGAAGGCATCATGTCATTAGACGTGTCCCGGGGGCTGTGGATGGATCCACAGCGTCCTGTTTGACCCGACCTCAACTACATCACAAACAACGCTGACATTATCTAACGTCAGGTTTTTCCAGGAGCAGAAGTAGGTCAGGCTCATTACAGCTCTAATACTGGTGTTTATGGGGATGTGCTGGTGTTTATGGGGACACTTAAAGCTTATGTGGAGGACTCATTGTTTCCTTTTACTGGGAAATACCCCCCCCTCCTTTTAACCCCTTAAACTAAGTGGAAATGTGTGGAATTTCATTTTCACTCTAATTATGTGCCCATGCCTTTAAAGCCTTGTGTGTCTTCCTGCAGGACGAGCACATGTTCTAGAGGGGGCGGAGTCTGAGTGACTCGTGATGATGATGGAGCAGCATGCTTTTTAATTCCAGAAAACCAAACACTTTTGCTAAAAGGTTAAGAATTTCCATATTTACTCAAGAACAGAGGTGGAAGTAACTAAATAGAACTACCTTATTACTGTAGTTCAGTTGATTTTTTTAGGTATCTGTACTTTACTGGAGTATTTATTTTTCTGTAAACTTTGCACTTTTCTTCCCTACATTTCTTCATAAATTTCTGTACTGTATACTCCTTACATTTATAGAAATATATGCACTTTATACTCATTTATATATCTGTACTTTATACTCATCACATTTATGTAAATATCTGTACTTTATACTCATCATTTATATAAATATATGTACTTTAAAACTCCTTAAATTTATATAAATACAGTGGTACTTCTAGTTACGAAATTTATTAGTTCCAGAAGTGTTTTTGTAACGTGAATTTTTCATAAATAGAGTCGCATTTTACATGTAGAGGGCCTAATTTGTTCCAAGGCCCCCCAATACTACCCCCTCAAAGCCTTTAAAAACGACAGAAATTGACCAATTTTGGATGAAATGGGTGTTAAAATCTTTTTTATTTTAGCCCGTCCAGGCTAACACCAGATGTTGTTAGTGTAGATACAAACACAGTCCCCCCAGGTTTTACCTGTGAGAGCATGGCTTCTATGGGACTTGAATATTGTTAGTCCATCCAGGCTAATAGCGGTGTCTGGGACAGAAGAGTTGAGCCACGTTTACGTGAGACTGAGGATGCAGCAGTCTGGTGTATCATGTTTGACATTTAAATCCAGCTTCCGGTCGTCCAGTTTGTTTTTTCCGGTGAGCATAATTTGGTGAGCAGGACTGATGGAAGCGGCGGTCCGAACAGGTTAGCTCTTAGCTTAGCTATAAATCCACCACGATAGCCGAGCTTCTACATCCTTGCGTGCACCGCCTCCGATTTCTCTGGAGGCAGCCTCTGTTGGGGGGGGGGGGGACTGGCGCTGCAGACCGAGGATCTGTAGAACGGTCCTCGTCTCCGGGCTTGCGGAGTCCAAGTTTTTTTTACAATTTTCCTTAAGCTGATGATAGTGTGCTGGTCATATACTCTTCTTGCACCGTTCGGCTGAACTTTTGATAAAAAAAGCGCTGGTCTAGGCGGAGAAATGTCCGTTAAAGTGGCTGTGTTACCAGGAGCCATGGCAGCCGCAACTAAACAGGGCGCCACTCCGTGATGAATGAGGGTTAAAAAGCAACAAAAAGCATCATGGGCAGCTTCCTTATAGCCAATGAGATGCTACGTACAGTATATACATGACATATTTACATACATTACGTAGTTACATATAGTAATGTACTGTATTTATGTCTCGGAAGTTTCAGCTTCTTTTCGTAAATAGAATTTTCTTTGGTATTCAGAGATGAAAAATTGTGGTCAAGGTTTTTCATAACTTGGATTTTTTGTTAGCTGGGTCTTTCGTAAGTAGAGGTATGACTGTGTATGTACTTTATTACTCCTTACATTTATATAAATATCTGTACATTATACTCTTTACATTCATATTAACTAGTGCAGACACCATAGAAAATGTGAGATTGTTAGACTGTGGACATCTGCGACTAGTCTGACGCAGCTTATATATATGAAAAATAATGTTTTATCTTAAAATTAAGTGGTTGTGGCTTATATTCAGTGGAAAATATGTAAATTACTAGGAATCAGAAGAATCATAAAGAATCAAAGTTTAAGGAATGATAAAGATTCAAAGAAGCATAAAGAATCATAAAGAGTCAAAGAATCCTAAAGTATAAAGAATCACTAGAAGAGCACTCTGAGAGCACAGACCTCCACCAAGGTAGACCCCCACCCCGGATAACCACCAGAAGCTATTAATTTCCAGATCTGTCCATTACTAACCTACTCTGAAAATTTAATCAAAATCCATCCATAGGTTTTTGAGTTATCTTGTACACAAACCAACCAACGAATGCCAGGAAAACATTACGTCCTTGGCAGAAGTAATAAAGAATCAAGGAAGTATAAAGAATCATAAGTAAATAGAATTAGAAAGAATCAAATAAGGATAAAGAATCAAAGATTCAAAGAAGCATAAAGAATCATAAGGAATAATGAAGAATGAATGTGAGTGGTGCGAGTCGTCCCTGGCATATTTCGTCCCCTGGCGATCACAGCAGACTCAGGCCTAATCATAAAGAGTCAAATAATCCTAAAGAAGTATAAAGAATTACAACGAATCAAAGAAGTAAAATAATCATAAAGTATAAAGAATCAAATAAAGGATTAAGAATCATAAAGATTCAAAGCATAAAAATCAGTGAAGCATAAGTAATCAAAATGTATGAAGAACCAGGGTAATATAGAATAATCAAGAATCAAACAATCATGAAGAAGCATAAGGAATCAAAGACGTAAATATCCAGAAAGTTTAAACAAAATCAAAGGAGTATAAAGAATCATGAATATTCAAAGAATCAAAGTATAAAGAATCAAAGAATTAAGGAAGCATAAAAAAAATGTAAGAAGAATAAAAACAAAGAATCAGAAAGAAGTGTAAAACAATAGTTTAAAAAATTATCAAGAATCTGAAAAAAAAAACAAGCCAACAACTGATGGCTCCTCCAGCTGTGAGTCTTCTATTATCTAGAAGGTTCTGACGTTCTTCCCATGAACACACACAGGTTCTCTCTCACATTGAGTCCTTCACACATCAGTGGAACCGTGATGAGTTCAGGTGGGAAAGGAAATGGTAACACTCACGTCCTGACATGTTGACTTTCCTCTGGAGGGAAGATGTGGAACAAGATCCACACAAACAGGACGAGTTGGAACCAGGCTGATCATTTAGTAACGACACTTTTCCACTGACTCACTGCATATTATGTTCTTTATTTGGTAACATTTTCTTACGAAGGTCAAACACAAATGCATGTTTAATTAACCCCCAAAGACTCACTTCAAATCTGTAGACATTTTATAGTTTAAAGGGAAGGTTCCCATCTACTGGAAAAAACATATACAATAATATACACGAAACTTCTATTTTTGTGAGCAATTACTCATATTTTCAGGAAAAAATATTTTGGAATGTTAATGTTTGTGCAGTGACAGTTTAGTGCCATCATTCATTTTTAATTATTAATTAATTTGGTAACATGTTATAATAGGCTACCTACACACAATCCACTATGTATTAACCATTTGCTATCCATGTGTAAATGGTTTGTTTATGATGTGTTAACCATTTGTTAATGTTTATTAATGTATTGCTTATACACAATTTATTGTAAAGCATTTGTTCACGTGGCTACAAATGGTTTGTTCATAGAAAAGAAGAAAAACACATTGTTCATGATAAATTGTGTATGAATAAACCATTAACAAATAGGTAACAAATGGTTAATACACAGTTAATTCTGAGTAGGTTACCAAGTGTTACCATTAATTTATGTATTTATTAATTTTAATTTATCATTTATTAATTCATGTATGTTTCATTTATTTTTTACCTTATTTTTCTTATTCATACGTTTTATATATTTATGATTAATAGTTATTATCAAATATTAATTATTAATAATTTTAATTATGTTACTGTTCATTTCATGTAACATTCCATTAATATATGTAATAATGTAATATAACATTAGTACATACTAGTGTTGCGCGGGCTACCCACTGGCCAGCGGATATCCGTGGGTGACCCGCGAGTCGGGCGGGCTGGGTCGCAGTATTAATACATATTGCGGATGCGGGTGGGGCGGGTCAGGGACGATCAATACCCGCATTTTTCCATACGACATTCCCAAAAATGGCACAATATGGATACACTGAAGGTATACAACATTTCAACTTAAAATAACCTCATTAAGAATAATCCACGACATATAAAAAATATGATGATGAAAGACAACTCAATTGACATCGGCAGTTTCATTCCACGAGATGCGGCACGCTCCAGTCAGAATGAATGGGTAACAGCCACGTTATTTTCACATCCTTTCCATTGCCATCAACAGGAAAGGGTTGCCTTCATATTGTAGTGATCCCCAAACAGCACCAGGACAAGAAGGTGTCTTTCTTTAGCTTTAATAACCGGGCTATTGTTGGCCATAGCCCACGTCTTACAGAACACAAATACGACAATCTCGTGTCTCTCACTGTATCCCGGAACCGGAAAATCACCCCGAGGTCAACGTCCCGCTCCCCATCCCGTCCTTCACAATAAGACGCTTAACATTCCAAAACACATTAAACATTCAAACCGTTACACTATCTTTACAGACCATGTTAAGACCGATGAGAGAGGATAGAGAGGAAGATGAGAGAGACTGTGTGTGCGTGCATGGAGCAGTGTCCACAGACAAATAGAGAGGGGGCCAAAAGTGTCCCAACCAACTCTCCCAAGTAAACTTCACTAAACAAATTGAAATCTACAGATGGTGCCTGAATTCCAAAGTTTCGCTAATCTACGACTCCACACAGGCCGATTCAGTCACACTGCGCAAAGCTGGTCATTGAACATTACATGTAGTGATGTTAGGAATCATCTACCATTTGACAGTAGCCTACGTGCAATGAAATGGAAAGGAGCCCCGCTAACCTACAGTAGCATCGTCGTCTCTCCTCTCCTTCCAATTGCTCGTACACTTAATTCCCCTATGTAGTCGGCATTTTTCACCTAGCACCTAGTGACAAAGAAAATAATTGATTATAGCTTTAGATGTGAAAAGTGCGTTCTTGTTAAATCAGAATATTTTGGTGATCTTATTATAGGCCTATTTTCATAGCGGGGACAGCCATCTAGCTGCGGAACCTGCTACGTCTGAGGTGTGTGTGTGTGTGTGTGTGTGTGTGTGTGTGTGCTCGGCTCGCGCATGTGCAAGCCCGTCAGTTCCTGTTTTGAATGCTTTTTTATCCCAACTTTTTGTTATTTGTTATTAGCGCCAAGAGTGAAAATGTGGGACCTGTTCAGGGAGAAGATTAAAACAGGCGATGCGAAGGTTGTACGGAAACGTTGTATGTGTTGGCTTTATAGAGTGATGATGTGGGTGGAGTCTATTTTATGTGCTGGAGTGCATATTGAGACGTTAGAAAGGAGGCAAAAATGATGCTTCATGACTTTTAACATTAGAAGCACAAGGTAAAGATGCTGCGAATGTACTATGTGAGTTTAGAGACAAATTTAAGCTCGCGGGTTGATAGCGGGCGGGTTGGGTTTATCCATACGTGACATCATGCGGGTTGGGCGGGGCGGGCCTAGCCACGTCTTGGGTTTGGGCGGGGCGGGTTTCTGTAAAACCCCCTAATCGCGCATCACTAATGCATACATTATGTTACATTACATTAGGTTATGTGTGTAGGTTACCAAGTGTTACCATTAATGTATTTATTAATTTTAATTTGTAATGTATTAACCTCTTCCACCCTGAGCCTATTTTCAGAGAAAAACGCCTAAAAAAACATACCCAAAGTAAATGAAGAATTGCTCCACAATCCTAAGGTTTATATGGATGTTCTTTGTATCTATGGACATCTACAGGCTTCACACAATCTATTCCCATTGTCTAAAATAGTGTAGCTACTACTATGACTGAATAAACTGGAATAAACTAAAAGATAAAATAGAATTGTTTGGTCTCGCCTGAATTTATTATTTTTTTGACAAAAGAAAACACCCTGCTAACAATGATTCCATGAATATAGACACTATTGATCACCTTCAGTAACTCCTTTACAACACAGGAACAAAAGTTGATAGAATTAGAGCAAAGGACAAAGCCTCCAGAAAGGTTTAAGTCCAGATAACACCAGGCGGACACTGCATTTGGCACAGTTTGGCACACTGTTGTGCCAAACTGTTCCAAATATATTATTTTAATTTTCCAGTAAAATCTGTCTGGAAAATACAACTCATATCCATTACAGAAGTCTATTACTGTCTACTGGAGCTTTTAGAAATGAAATGTACCTTGTGTTTCATCAACTTCTACCTTTGTGCACAACTAAAATGAATAAAACCATATAAACATGGATTATTTTGTCTCCAAATGGAGTAGTTTTATTAAGAACTTACTCCAAACAATATAATAATATATCAATAATAATAATAATAATAATACACTTCAGTAAAAATCTAATATAAAGTTGAACAAATGTGCAAAAATATATGATAAATTCAATTAGAATAAATATAAATATCAAAATTAGTGCAAATTTACTAAACAAAATAACTAATACAAACATTCAAAACACAAACAATTGCAATAAAGTCCAAAAATGTCCATGTGTTATCATCAGGTGGGGGCTGGTTTATCATTACGTTAGGGGGGCTGGCAGCAGACTGAACTGGTCCATGTGTTTCTGCAAAAAGCAGTTTTATTTGTGTGTGTCATCCTCCTACCTATGAAAAATGAAGACAATCATGATTTGAGACTTTTTCCTTCTCATGAAATGATAGAATGTTATTTATTTTTGACAGAGAAAGTGAATAAATCCTCAAACAATCATTGATTAATTATAAACTTATCTACTTATGTGTAAAAATAACAATACAATGAGAAATGAGACTGAAAAAATACTACTATAGTCAACAGTGTTTGCATGTGTATAGTATAAAATGTTGTATTATTGTTATTATTATTACTATTAGTTTGTAAAACAGATATCAGTAAGATACAACAACTTACTGGGTAGATGTTCATCCTGTTTTGAGTTCATATCCACAGTCAGATCTCAGTCAGATGTTGAACATTCAGCTGCTTTTCTGTAGTGACTCTGTTGTTTACATGCTAGCACGCGGCTAACAGCTAACACTTCACAAAGCTTACCAGTAACAGTCGGGAAAATACACTGTCACTCACTGTTACTCACTAAAACTCTCTAAAATGACTTAAAACTACGAGTAAAGTCGGGAAATATAACTATAACCGGCACACAGATGTCTCTGCCGTAGCGTGTGTGTCCCAGGCCAGTATGTGCATGCGCCCGACGTGCGCAAAGATGCTAACCTTTCACCTTTTACGCATGCATTTCCTGTCCAGAGGGAAATGTAGTTCATGGAATGTGAGGTGTCATTGGATTCAGGACAATCTCCTCTTTCAAATGCCTACAAACATGGCCGCCTTATCGCTTGCCAGATCAAGATATTGATGAATTAATAGCGCGTATCGGCGATTAAAAATAACTTATATTTCACCACACACACATTAAAGATCATGTTTAAAGGTGACTTTTATCACTAACGTACACTTTATATGTATTTTTATGAACATTAGGGTCTTAACTTTGAGTAAAAGTTGAAACAAATTTCCATTGTCCAGATTTATTATATGTTAATAATTAATGAAAAATTACACAATTTTCTCGGCCCACCCGTGGGCCGATCGGGCTAAAGGAGTTAATTCGTGTATGTCGCATTTATTTTTTTTACCTTATTTTTATTATGTATTTAATAATATGTTTTATTTATTTATTATTTATTATTAAATAAATTACACAATTACGCATATGGTGAATTCATCAATTAGACAATCAGTGGTCCCAGTCACATGGAAAGTGGGCGTGCTACGTCCAATTTTCAAAACTGGGGACAAAACTGACAAACACAATTACAGACCAATTCATATCTTACCTGTAATTTCAAAAGTAATGGAGAAATGGGTTGTTAAACAATTGATTGAATATCTTTGTATAAGTCATAATCCTCTTCATTCAATGCAGTTTGGATTTCGTGCTCATCATTCAACAGAGGGTGCTTTTAGTGTGTTTTTACTTACGTATATCCAAGAGCTTCCTAGACAGGAATGCTTGTGTTGGAGCAGTATTTTTGGAGCTAAAGAAGGCTTTTGACACTGTTGACCACAACATCCTTTTAGCCAAATTAACTCACTTTAATTTTTCAGAAACAGCCATGAAATGGATAAAGTCATACCTGAGTGACGGAATGCAGTATGTTACGGTCAATGATGTTAAATCTGCCAATTAGGAATGTACTGTGGGAGTGCCACAGGGTTCCATTCTAGGACCGATTCTCTTTTCGCTTTACAGAAATGACCTTCCAGAAGCATGCAGAGACATTCATATACAAATGTATGCAGATGATACAGTAATATATACACCAGCAAAAAAATACACAGGAAGCTGGTCACATTCTTACATCTGCAATGAATCAAGTTCAAAACTGGGTTTCCAAATCAAAAAGACTGTCTGTATGATATTTTCCAAACAAAGCAATAAATGTTCAAATTCACATTTTTTTCTCGGAGGTGAAGAGCTCGAACAGGCACAGGACATCAAGTATCTTGAGGTGGTTCTTGACTCCTTCCTCACTTTCAAAAGTCACATTAAGAAAATTTCAAAAAACAATATTAGCTTACACAATTTTAAATATATCTGGTCTTTCACAAATGAAACCAAACTCAGAAAAATAGAATCATTATATAAAAGAGCATTAAATATAATTGCCAGAAAACCAATTTCATACCACCACTGTTACATTCTAAAAAAATACAATGTCCTGAACTTTAATTTCAAATACTTTAAATTTGCTTGTGCTGTACATAAAATACTACATGGACTTGCACCACCACCATTAGGGGACTTTATCACACTAAAACGTGCAACTGAACCACTCGGTCTATGGTCAGAGGAAACTGTGATGTGCCCTACAGACGGACCACCTTTGGTCAACCTCTACTGTCAATACGGTTGATCATATCTGGAACAACATACCACTCCCCATAATACAATGCCCCACATATAACACTTTCAAAATTGAACTAATAAACAGGCTGAAATCACATCAGCATTGTCCACACTAGAACCCTACAGGTCTACATGTTGTCTTAAATGTTGTCTTCTTTCCTCATTTTGTGCTTTTTGTTTTTTCGTATTGTTGGTTCTGTTCCATGTTGTGTGATCCATATATATATATGTATATATACACACACACATAGATGCCTTATTGACTCGAGCTGCGTCTCTGTAGGGCGGCCATTTTGGATCGGGGCAACTCGCTCCTACAGTTGATTACTTCCATAGAGAACTGATGTGCTTTTCAATTATTGTCATAAATCGCTTAATTCTCAAACAGTTTTGAAGGAGATTGTTTGCAACAAACGCCAGACATGTTAGATACACAAACAGATAGACAAATAGCCAGACAGATAGTCAGATATAAATAGAAAAAAACTAACAAAAGCAGAAAACATTCAGATGTGATCACGTTTTTATTGACTTTGCATTTACAGCTTTACATTGCATTTAAGTACAATTATTATTTTTGTATAATTATAGTACTACTGTATTACGGTTGGTGCTATTCATATAATTATAATTATATTCCTATAATATTGTATAACTGTTGTTTTTATTTTTTATATTAGAGTTACTGGTATTATTATTATTATTATTACTGCTATTAATTTTCCACTCTGACCAGCGAACAGACCAGTCGTATTTCTTCCTGCTCCTCTCTGCATCTGTCCTTGTGTTTATCTTACAGCTGGTTGCTTGGCCTCCTTCGGCTCCGTCTTCTCTTGTGTGTGCCTGTCTCGTGAATTTTTTCTTCCTTCAAGCCCCCATTGACCTTTAACTAATTGGGCATTTAATGCAATCGATTCTATTTACTCATCAAGGAAATCCGGTCCAGGAGAACCAGATTGTCCTCGAGGGACCAGCCTGTCTGGGTACAGCCGGGATGCTGTATGCTTGACACCTCTGTCCATCGAGGACATAGAAGGTGTATACATATTTAAATTTATGGTGGTAACTTTCCTCACTTCTGGCCTGGGAGGGAGGTTGATCCATCGCAAAGTTGAGAAGATCGTAGCACCGAAAGGGCCATTGATGCTGCGTGATAAAATTTGAGTGCTCCTCACGGAACTCACTGACACTGTGACCGGACTAAAGCTGTCGATGACCCAATCCCAGGACAATCTTGTGAACTGTGTGGGACAGATTAGCTCCATAGTGACTCAGTCTGCAAGTTCGGGAACTGATCTGTTGAATCGATCTGGAGATTCACAGGGTAGATTAGATTTCATCACGGAACAGCTGGGTGAGGCTCAGAGTTTTATCTGGACTGAGGGCAGAGGTTGATGAACTGAGGAGGTTACATGTGCAGGGCAGATGAGTGATGTGGGGGTGAAGTCTATTTTAAGGGTGTAGTATAAACCTACAAGGGGTTAATTTTTCTCCTAGAGCAGAATGACATGTATCCGTTTGGGCTCCTTGTGTCTTATCCCTCTCGTGTCCCTGAATTCTACTACAATGATATGTCTGGACTGTGTTTCCTTGTTTATACCACTGTCTAAAAATTTGGCCCAAGAAGAAAACACTCCAGCTCATGGACCTTGAGTAATGTTATCTGGCTTGTGTTAAACGTGTGCCAATGCTCTTTATGTACATTTGCAAGTTTCCCTTCGTGTCCCTTTCATGGAATTTTACCTGGCGCCTGCAGGGGGCAGCGTGTTACTGTATCATATTCTCTGCTGTTGTAACAAATTAATTTCCTCTAAAGGGATCAATAAAGGTCTATACTGTTCTATTACTACTACTACTATTATTATTACTGATATTATTACTAGTACTATTATTATTACTACTACTATTATGACTTCTACTGTTATTATTTCTACTACTACTATTATATCACTATCATCACCATTAGATTTGTTGTAACCAAAGAACTGAAATATTGAAGGAAAAAGAACGAACAATCATCCAAGAAAACTTTGTACCTGTGGCATCTTTGTTAAAGCTTGTCTGCTGTTAAATATACTGAGTCAGAGGGAGAGAGTGCGTAGTTTAAGTGTTGAGTGGCAAAAGCAGCATTGTAAATAATATCCAAGCACCTTGTATAGTAGCTACACGTGTCACTTTTTTAAAAAACGACAATCGGTTTAAAATTCAGCAAATAATTTCACTTTGAGATTCAGCAATAGCTCTGTCCATTGTAGATGTCTAGGCACTGCTGCCTCTGCGGTACCCGATTCAAGATGGCGGTACTGTAGGAAACCTCCGAAAGCCTATGAGGCATCTGTGTGTATATATCTATGGTGTGATCACCTACCTACTGATGTCTATACTATTGGGGGGGGGGGGGGGGGGGTTGTTGTTATTTTTTTTAAAGGTGTGTGTACTGTATGTTTTTTGTTTTTTAAAAGGTGTGTACTATGTATGTGGACCACAGTGATGTCACAAGCAGATATAACCTTAACTTTTAAAATGTTTTTCATTTTATTTAAAAGGACTTTAATTTTGTGGATGCTGGCATACTACATCTGGTCCAGGGACAACAGTTGAAAAATAGCTTTTTTTGCTAATACTGACACATTTACAACAATGTTCATTAATATGTGTTGTCCGTGTTAAATAAACAAATAAAATAAATATATTATTTACTGATTTTTAAAATGTATTTATTTCTAAAAAAAAATTCTAACACCTGCCACCTTGACACAAAAATGTTATTTTAGGGTACTTTAAATAACCAATATTTCAGATAACAGTGTTAATAATAATAATAACTATTATTATTATTAGTATGTTTATTATAAGCAAAAAACAAACCTGCATTTGAATAAACACCTAAGAATATCAATACTGGAATGAATTATCGTGATATATTGCTGAATTTATATTTTCCTACACCGCTATTAGTAACAACATGTTTCCATTGTGTCATTTTATTTTATGTCCAGGGGTTGAAAAGTGGATTATGTTCTTTATTTAGTAAGATTTTCTACATGTTATTAAGATCAAATTAAATTATTATTATTAACCTTCTGAGACCCAGCAAGTAAATATTTTCAACATTTTATAATTGCCTTAATTGGAAAGTAGTTATTTGTTTACTTTATTTATTTATTTATGTTAGTTGTTACCTCCGCCAAGGAGGTATTAAATCCAGGTCCGTTTGTTTGTCTGGCTGTCAGCAGGATGACGCAAAAAGTTCTGAACGGATTTTGATTAAACTTGCAGGGATGGTAGATAATGGGTCAAGGAAGAACCCGATCATTTTGAGCAATGAAGGTCAAAGGTCAAGGTCACACTAAAGGTCAATAATTAAAACACATCAGTAGTAATATCTCAGGATTCAGACAAGATAGAATCTGGTGTTTTTTTGCATTCACATCATCTCACCTTCAGACATCAGATGGATCAACAACTATGGCTCTATCACGTCAACTTTTGACATCATATGATGTCATGTCAAGCCTTGGCAGAAGTCTGCTGTCTTTGATTGCCTTGTTTATATATTGTCCTTTTCACTGGACTTTTTTATGCATTTATTTTTAACCCTTGTTCGGTCCTTCATAAAAGGCACACTGGCTGTGTCCCACAATCGGGTCTTAAAAACCCAGATTCCAAAGTTCAGTTCCATAGACTCATCACCCCACCCCCCAAGGATATATTACTGTTTTCAGTAGTAAGCAATGGCATCCTACAGTACGTATAAAAAGGTACATTTGTGAACCACCGGGTCACTTTGACCCTAAGGACCGCACAAGGGTTAAATAAAGCTGTGGAACTCGTTTCCACTACAGAGGACACAAATGCATGACTAGGTCTCGGAAGGACATGAATATTTTATAACTGACAAAAGAGCACATTTTGGTTGGTTTCAGGACCAATATTAACCTGGAAAGTAATGGTTGAAATTAAATGTTAGGCTGTGATCAAAGCACGTGGAAGTGTCCCCACACTGAAGCCCACGTAGTAACAACTTCTGCTTCCGCTTGTGGCCGTTTCCACAACCATAGGAAAGTTGGTGAAATCACAACCACCCACTTGACGACTTAGTGAGCGGATGTTCCCTCCCATCGCCAGCTGATGCTCCGTTACCATAGAAACAGGCCAGATAATTTCCGGTGGTTTTCTCAAATGAAAGGGTTGTAGGTCTGGATACTGAAAGGGTTTTAGGTCTGGACAACAGCGCAGGATGAGCGGACATTGGTCTGTGTCTCCGTCATATTCTGCCCTTTACAGATAAAAGCTCCTTTAAACAGAATGTGTGAACACTTTAACTCAGAGGAGACGATCGATAATCATCACACACTCACACTCACACACACACACACACACACACACAGTCACATGGACAGAAGTGAACTGGCTGATGCAAAAAAACAATGACATGTGGATCAGAGACATTACAATCAATTACTGCTCTTATCACTTAATTAACGCCAGCATCCTTTAACCGCCCGCCCTGTACAGACAGACAGTTTTCATATGTCTATGTGCAGACAGACAGTTTTCATATGCCAATGTTCACACAGACAGGCAGATTTCATGTGTCCATGTGCAGACAGAAGGACAGACAGACAGTTTTCATGCGTCTGTGTTCTATTGACTGGAGTCCACAGGTTTCTTTGTAGCGTTAGCATCCCACTGGAGTTTCTCTGCTGCAGTGCTGCCGTCAGTCAGCACAGACACAGGAGGTACTGATGTGGGCAGTGATGAAGCACATCCTGACCCCCCCCCCGCCCTCCCCAACCACACACACCCAGGCACTCTCCGACCCCCCAGGGGCTCGGCAGCAGCACACGTGCCTTCCTGATACCTGACACACTACAGTCACCCTGCTGAGCACTAACAACACTAGCACAGAAACAGGCCACGCCCCCTGACTGAAGAGAGGCCACAACTTTGACTGAAACACCAGCAGCCACAGACCACGCCCCCTGACCTAGAGGCCACTCCCCCTGCCTGAAACAACAGCAGACAGAGGCCACGTCCCCTCATTGAAACACCAGTAAACATACACCACGCCCCCATGACCAAAGAGAGGCCACACCCCCTGACTGAAACACACACACACATATATGTGTGTGTGTGTGTGCGTTGATAGATAGATAGATAGATAGATAGATAGATAGATAGATAGATAGATAGATAGATAGATAGATAGATAGATAGATAGATAGATAGATAGATAGATAGATAGATAGATAGATAGATAGATAGATAGATAGATAGATAGATAGATAGATAGATAGACAGATAGACAGATAGATAGATTAAAGTAAAATGTATTTATTTTTATCTTTTTAATTTTACGTATATTATTTTTTATTTATTTAAAAATAAAACATTCCAAACTCTACTGTCAGTTTGTAGAACAGTCCCTCATGTCCTCTCTTACCTTCAGGCATGATGTGATGCATTGCTACAGAGAGGAAGAAGATTGCATCACTGTAGTACGCTCCAGAGCCGGCACTGAAGTGCTTCTGCATGGACTCTACGATGGGGAAGAGCTTTTGAGTGAGGCTCAGCACGTCATGAAACTGCACCTGCACAACACATGCACACCCTGTCAAAAACTACTACTGTCAAATCACTCACATTTTTAATCACATTAATCACAGGGTTCCTCTTTAATTCATTCATTTATATTAAATGACACAGCGTGTGTTTTCAGTCTTATTTTTATTACATTTAAATTTTACCATATATTCTTCAAACATGCACATTTTCCATTGACTCCACTACTCTACTCTACTCAGACATGTCCCTGATAAGAGATCTTTCCTACTGATAATATGGATCGAATGAGGAAATGTATGGAGGACTAAAAGCAGATAAATTAAACAAATAATTACATAATTAATTACATTTAATACAGAAATGTGTTATTAAATGTGTCAATTCATTAAAATACCAATTCACTTGAGATAAAACAAAACCATGCATGTATATACACACACACACATATATATATATATATATATATATATATATATATATATATACATATATATATACATATACATATACATATATATATACATATATATACATATACATATACATATACATATACATATATATATACATATATATATACATATACATATATATATATATATATATATACATATATACATATATATATATATATATATACACATATACACATATACATATATACATATACATATATATATATATATATATATATATACACACACATTTATACATACATACATACACATACATACAAGGGTTTCAAACATGTGGCTTGGGGTTCAAATGTGACAAAGGTTCCACTCTGGCCCTGGAATGAATTTGCAAAGTGCAAAAATTCTGCAGTCAAGGCTATGGAAGTGATTTTATTTCACGTTCCACATCCAGACCATAATGATCTACAGGAAAATAAGAACAGAATATAAATATACTTTTGTCCTTGTGTCCCTCTGAAATGTCATCAGTGCAGTGTTGCACAACTGTTAGCAGTGACAATTTACATTGATTGCTATTGAGAGAAAGTAGCTGTAAACAATTACGAGGTGTGACTTTTTGTTCCGTGACGGTTATGTTATGCAATTTGATCACTCATTCAAACACATCCTGTTTTGAGAAGAAACATGTTTTACTTTGTTGACCACAAGAAACCTGCTGGGATTACTTTCACTTTGACAAAAACTGGACCAGAACTGGCCTCACAGGACACTGTTGGGGGTTAGTCCCTGTGGGAGTAAAGATGCAGATTACATACAGATTCGTGTGAAAAATACTGAACTATCCCTTTAAAACTTGCAGTCTGTGGTTGATTCATCATGATCGCGCGTAGTTTAAAATTTGCTCCTTAGTCTTCGGAGATGTGCCGTACTGCTAACGTATGGGAGTTGGTGACATAATTCGTACGCTGCCAATCCAATTCCAGAATAATCGTCCTCGAGGGACTGTACTCCCAGGTCAAACTTCCCAAGTCCAAACTACCAAGTACGCAAGTCCAAACCTGGCAGTCTCAGTATTCAGAAACGGCCAATGTATTTGTCATAAGCTAAGCAACTTATTAGCCGAGTGCTAGGAGTATTCCAGACTAACGTATGCATTGTGTTAATGTGGTATTTTAATTTGGAACTGCTTCAGTAAAAAAAACCAACAACAACTGAGTGACCTTGAAAGGTCAAAATCAAGGTCACGTGATTTTAAATAGTTGTAAGTTACAACTTGTAACTCCAAACAGCGTGGCAATAAGTATCGAGTTATTATTGTTGACAAATACGAAACTACATGTAGACTTCAACATGACCTTTGACCTTGAAAGGTCAAAGTCATAGTCTCACATTTTGAGAGGGAGATGCGCAAAACATTTACAATAGGGTTTGTTGCACCTGGCACCAGTCATTTCCTCTTTTTCTTTCACCTGTCAGTAAATCATAGCAACAGGTCGATACAGATACAAGAAGAAAACAAAAATATCGGCCTGATATATCAGCCGGCCGATATATTGGTCTATCATGTAAAGTCACTGGTCAGGACACTGAAAACACATGTGCAGAATTTGTGTGTCCCTACAAAGCATGATTTATGGGGACTTATTTTTTAATAGTTTTTTTTAATTATTTCCTTTAATTTAATCAGTTTACTATATTAAAAATGTTGTATTTATGTTCATTACCCAATGTGAGGATTACAAACTTGGTCCTCATGAGTCATGGAAAGCAGTATGTATGTGTGTGTGTTTGTGTGTGTGTGTTTTTGCATGTGTGTGTGATGCCTTTGGGATTGGATGTTCTCTGCTTGGGTCATAGTCTTAGCTTAGAGCGGATTTCCAAAGCTGGCTGTATTTGGCAGGACTGGGGGGGGGGGGGCAACCACATGCAGAGAAATGGAACTTTTATCCCATGGAAAGTCAACTACAGGATGTCATGTGAAAAGGTTAGAGGTAGAACTTTGAAACAACTATTCTGAACAGAGGTGGTCAAAGTACATACATCCTGTACTTAAGTAGAAATACAGCTACTTGTGTGAAAAAATACTCTGGTAAAAGTAGAAGTACTAATTCAACACCTTTACTGAAGTAAATGTACATCTTCTGAATTATTATCCTCACTAGGGTCACTGGGGTCACTGGGGTCACTGGGGTCACTGGGAGCCTAATCCAGCTACAATTGATGAAGGCAGGGTACACCCTGTATGAACTTATGAACTGTAATAAAGTAAAAAGTAAAACTGCATTTTTTCCCCCTATGGATGAGATCATATTTATTTAACCAGGAAAACCAGGAACATTTAAAAAACAAATCCTTTAAAAGTGAGCTACTGTATAGAGGATCTATTTTATTAGGTCATGGTACTCAGTTTAGTGGGTACAAACAGGACATTTAGGAAAAATTCAAGTCATAAATAGGAGATTTTTAAAAAAACAAAAAAAACATTATGAGATTTAAAAAAAAAACTATTTCCTGAGATAAAAAGTCAAACTTATGAGAAAAAAAATCTGAATCATGAGATACTAAGTGACAATTTCTGATTTATGACTTATTTTTCCTACTGTCACAGATATTCATATAAATGTAAAGAGTATAAAGTACAGATATTTATATAAAGTTGTAGGGAGTAAAAGTTGCCAGAAAAATAAATTCTCAAGTAAAGTACAAATACCTAAAAAAATATACTTCAGTACAGTAAAGGAAGTACTTGTACTTCCACCTCTGATTCTGAACAGGATGGAGGTCAACAAACCAACCATCTGAAAATAAAGTCCCTGTTGGATGTTAATAATAATATGAAGACCAGAAGATGGTTAAAGAAATGTTAACCCTTCGCTTCATGAACCTGAATTATTCCGGATGCAACTATACAATATTCTGTTAGGGGATTTTTTTCAGCAATTAATTGAGTAATTTGATTTTTGTTCAATTTTTCTAACTAGATCGATCAATAAATAGAAATGAAGAAAATGAGAAGAGGACACGCAGCAGTTGAGACACAAACCAGAGTGAATAAAAGAACAGAAGAGGGATTTCCACAGAGGTCTACAAGTCAACACTGCCCCCATGTGGTTACGTTAAACACTGGTCAGTTAAAAAACTGTGGTCACTTTAAAGTAATAACAGACTGATAGACTGATGGTCAGTTTACATTTTTTCTAGTATCAGTATTGGTCTGTTGTTGAGGATGATCTGCTCTCTTTTCCCTGATATGATTTAATGACAAGTGAAGGAACAAAGAGGGGAAAAAGAAAATAAAAAATTAGGAAAAAACAAAAAACAGGGAAAAAATAAGGAAAAAAAGACACAAAAAAAGAGAAAAAAAAGTATAGAAAAAAGGGGAAATAACAAAAAATCTGGTCTGACAGGAATTCTTTCCCATCAGCCTCAGTGGATGACAGAAGCAGATGGTAAATGTTCTGCACTTCTATAGTTGTTCCACCTTCATGGTTCAAAGCTCTTTACATTAGCCTCACATTCACCCATTCACACACACTCATACACCAGTAGGTTTGTAAGGTTCTGTCAGTCCTACTGGAGGCCTAAGTCAGGGTTCAGTGTCTTTGCCCAAGGACACTTTGACATGTGGACAGCCAGAGCTGGGACGTGAAACGCCACCCCTTCAATCATTGGATGACCCGCTCTACCAAATGAGCCACAGCCACCCCAGATGCAGACACAGACAGACGCTTATACAGACAGACACGCAGACGGATGCAAACACAGATGCAGACACAGATGCAGACGCAGATGCAGACGCAGATGCAGACGCAGATGCAGACGCAGACGCAGACGCAGACGCAGATGCAGACGCAGATGCAGACGCAGATGCAGACGCAGATGCAGACGCAGATGCAGACGCAGATGCAGACGCAGATGCAGACGCAGATGCAGACGCAGACGCAGATGCAGACGCAGATGCAGACGCAGATGCAGACGCAAATGCAGACGCAGACACAGATGCAGACGCAGACACAGACGCAGACACAGATGCAGACACAGATGCAGACACAGATGCAGACACAGATGCAGACGCAGATGCAGACGCAGATGCAGATGCAGACGCAGATGCAGACGCAGACGCAGACACAGACGCAGACCCAAGCCAATGTTTGGAGCTGATACCGATTTTTGTTTTTGCAAATGAAATAAATGTCAGAAACTTTTCTGTAATTAAAATTAAAATAGAAATAATGACACAGATGCAGACACATGCGCAGACACATGCGCAGACACAGGCACAGATACAGGTTCAGGCCCAAGCCAATGTTTGGAGCTGATAAAGATTTTTTTTTTGCAAATGAAAATAAATGTCAGAAACTTTTCTGTAATTAAAATTGAAATAGAACTAATAACGAACTAATATTTTTTCCAAATAATTTTTTCTGTTTTTTTCTGGCTCCTTTTTATTTTTTCTCCCTTTTTATAACCTTCTGCATTTTCTCTTTTTTTTCCATTTGTTTTCTCCTTTCTCTTTTTTCTTGTTGTTTGTTTACCTCCTTTTTTGTCCTTCCCCCTTCATTTTGTGTTTTCCAAACAGACGACTTTTTTTCATCTTTTTTTCCTTTGTCTCCTTTTTTCCGTTCTTTTCTCTGTTATTTATTTATTCAGCTTAATTCAAACAAAAATAAATAAATAATGAATAAAACAAAACAAAAACTAATCTGCCAATAGAACAAGTAAAAAATTATCTTTGTGGTAAGATTTCTTGAAATAACATTTTCAAGATTTTTTTCAAAAAATAAGTTTTTACATTTCACTGATTCCATCTTATTACCCCACCCCCCTAGCCTAGCAGTGCTAAAAGGTTGTCTTTCAAATCCCTCTGTATGTAATTGGACAGTACTACAACCAATCAGCGTAATCTTTAGAATGATGTAGTTAAAGCGCCGGAAAGTTGACGGAGGAGTCAAGAGAAAGTTAGGAATGATTAAACAAAATGGTGGATTATGGAGCTGAACGACTTCTGTAAAAAGAATTTAAAGATTGCTGACATTTTCTCACATTCTTCACTCATCTTTGATAAAAGGAAATCTATGCCTGTTCTTGTTCTCCTATGGTTGTTTCCAGTTGTTTCTCTCTGACTTGTTGCAGCATCATTTTGTTACGCCTGCCCCCAACTCTATACTTCAGCGTGATTGGTCGACCAGTTTCAGGGAAATCTAGTCAAAAGTTACATTGAATGTAACTAGACTACTACGGTAGAACATTATATTTGCTGCCACTAGGGGGATCTAGTGCAACTAGGCAACCCCCCCCCCCGGAAAAGGGAGAGGACTATTCATTTTGTTTTTTCATTTCTCTGTCCGTTTGTCAGCAGCTTTACACAAAACCTACTTTAACCAATTTCACTGACGTTTTGATTTGATTTGATTTGAATGATTTATTTCGAACATGTGCAAAGTGCAACAATAATCAATACAATAATAATAATAATAACAATGACATGTCCGAAAAGGAGTAGGATGAAGCAAAAGCTTATTTAATTCTACCCCTTCTTCACTTCCCCAATAACCTAAATTCATCTTATAGTAATATAGTGTATAGTACAAAAATGATAACAATAAAAAATAATAACAATAAGAATAATAACAATACCAATAATAAATAACTGAAGTACTAAACATATACATATATACAAAAAACAAAAAAACAAAAATCAAATGAGCAGATAGGAAAGTAGGTAACAAATAGAGTTTTTTGTTGTTTTTCTTTTTTCCTCCCTTCCTTCTTCTTTTCCCTTTCTTTTTTCTTTTTCTAATTTGACTGCATTTTGTTCTTATTTTTTTATTCATTCACTTATTTTATTCATGTATTTATTTATTTTTTATATCTTTTAACCCCACAGAGGGGGAGTCAACATTGCTCGAGATCAGTACATATTCCAGTCTGGCAGACATATACTAGACCAGGGGTCTGCAACCCTGGTCCTAGAGAGCCGCTATCCTGCATGTTTTAGATGTTTCCCTCTTCCAACACACCTGACAGACATTATCAGTCTTCCACACAGCTTGATGATAGGCTGATCATCTGAATCAGGTGTGTTGGAAGAGGGAAACATCTAAAACATGCAGGATAGCGGCTCTCTAGGACCAGGGTTGCAGACCCCTGTACTAGACTATTTAGTGCATGTGTGCATCGGTCCTCCCCGAAAGCTGAGCAGACATCCCCCATTAGAACTCTCCCTTACAAGCCACTGAGGGCAGTGCTACACCTCAGTAATGTGCGGAGGAAACGAAGACTGGACAGGACAAACAGGATGAACGGGAAAGAAACCAACAGGCGGTGCTATTGTAATTAAAGACTGCAAGGTGATGTGTTATTCCCAACCACCGACTGATCAATAAAAACAAATAAATAAGTAGATCAGAAAAAGAGGAGAAAACCAAACCAGCACAAAAGGAAAAACAAAACAAAACAAACAAAAAAAAAGATTCAACAAATAAACAATTAAACAATCGGCACCGAGCACCACAATCGTGGATGTCCTGATCGTACAAAATAGAATGCAATGTAATAGAATAGGCCAGAAGAGGACACCAGTGCAGAAGAAAATGAGTTTAGTGTAGAGATTGTGGAGAGATTCTCAGCACATTCTGGCGAGTCCCATCATTCGTTGAAATGGGACTCGATAGTAGCTGGCGAGACCCGATCAAACATGCAAGTGTGAAGGACCCCGAAGCCCAGAACAGCAATCACGACAAGGCAGGGCCAAGCCAACAGGGCAACCCCCACCTCGGGCCGCAGGAGCCACAGGACGCCACTCCCAGAGAGCCACCGGGGCCACTGTGAACGACACAAACCCGGAGAACAAGAGGGAGCAGCAACAGACCCCCCCAGCGCACCAAGACCGACCCCGGCGGCCCGGGGGACGATGACCCACCCACCCGCCACCCCAACCCCAACCCCAACCCCACCCACCCCAGCCCCCACCCGACCCACCCACCCCCTCGCCCACCCCCGAGGGGGCCAACGGCCCCACGCAGCCAGGAAGCCAGACACAGGGAGCGAGCGGCCCACCGAGGGGGTGGTAACCAGCCCATCACAAGGCAGGCCGACACCGGGCGCTGGCCAGAGGACATCGGAGCCCGGACCCAACGCGAGTCCAGAGGGCAAAATGGACAGTGTGTTGGGGCCTGGCAACGCCAACAGGGAGGCATCCCGCACACCCCCCGCACCCTGCCCCAGGCGAGCACAGTACACCCAGGGCCCCCGCCTCCCCACAATGTGCCCTGACAACCCACCAGGACAGAGCCCCCGCATGCCACCAGCCTGCAGTACAGCCACAGCGCCCGCCAGACTGGTCAATCCAACCCCCGCGTCCCGCCAAGAGCCATCGCACCAGCTTGGACCCGACGGGCAAGCAGGAGCACCCCCCAACCACAGCCCCCAGGTCCCGGGGACCCTCCAACACAGCAACATGGATAGTAGTCTACCCCTGCTGCCCCATAGCCATAAGCCATAAGGCATAAGAGATAAGCCATAAGGGGGGCCGGGTCCCACCAGGGAGGCCATATTAGTGAAATCCCCCCATTCCTCCCTGTTAATATGTCTCCGGATCCCTGACTGGAGACATTATCCCTGCACCGTGATTGTATAACCCTGAGTGTCATGTGGTGCATTAAAAGTGGGGAGGCTGGGCGAGGCATCCAGGGGGCAGGCCAGGGGACCACAGAGGATGGATACCCTGCAGCCTACCCTGGCCTATGTTCCCCAAGCCATCCCAGATCTACCCCCTAGATGTGAATGTGTGTGGTGCTTTAAAAAGTTTGCGTAAAACGTGTGAGGTGGTCCAGAACAGATCCTATTAAAGTTTTGTGAATGTAGGTCAAAGGTCACAGTCAGACAAAATGTGTTTTCACAATGATAAGAGATAGGGTAAATCAGGTAAAATGTTTGCAAGGGGATGGGCTTGTTGTACCAGGCAACAGTTGTTTAAAGGTTTAGAACAGTTTGACACATACTGGTCACTCCAGTGGACAACTCTTCTACAGCTGTTCTCTTTTAGATTTAGATCCCTATCTATTGCTTACTGTTATTAGACTGTAATTAACACTGTCTTCTGAAACAAAAATTACATTAAAAATGTTTTATTTCATGGTGTTCTGATATTGTGTTTTCAATAAATGTTTCTTTGGTTCAAAGCTTAAACATATGTTGTCCAGCTGAGTAAACATTTTTATAACTCCAGAAAATATAGGTTCAGAAAAGATTTCAATCACATTGCTTTTTTTCAGGCTAAAGAGACAAATATATTGACTAAGGTTCTCATAATTCATCCATCAAAGGGTTAAAGACCACAATTACAGAGAAAACTGCCTTTTTTTTTGTCCTTTCACGCGACTTACCTGGTACTTAAAGGTTGCATCTTGCAGAACTTCCTGCAGCATCCTCTGGCCCAGCTCCTGACTCGCTTGGTCACTCACAAAATGAAGCACCAGCACCTCACCGTCCAGGAAGCGCCCATGCTTAACCATGGACAACATGGCTACCCTGAATTTATCCTGCAGACTTCGGCTCTTGTCCACTTTGGTAAACATCATGAGTGCATGGTAGTGTCGCTCGGCGGCAGAACCAGGCTTTTTGGTGGATCCAAGACCCTCCCTTTCTGCCTGTACGTCCGTCGGCTCAACCCCTTGCTCGTCAGATTCGGGCGAGTGCGAGAGCCTGGTGTCCAAGGTTAGATCTGCGTCGTTTCTATTGGCATTGTGGCTGGCCTGGGTCTGCTTGATCCTCTTGGTCGTGCTGGAGAAATTCTGCCTCTCTGAGCCGAAGTAGTAAAAAGCTACAACAGCGAGTGCTCCGGCCAGCAGAAGAACAAACTGATAGGATCTGAAAGCGCTGATCCTACCCATGGTTCTGGAAATTACTCTGACGAGCCCCATATCTCTGTGCTGCTGTCATGAGAATGGTGGCGTAAACGGGAAAACGGTCACCATTTTGTGTGACTCCACTTCATGGGACACTTGTCATATACTGCCAATGTATTCCTGGAAAACAAAGAACAGTACTGTATTTTCTGGACTATAAGCCTTTAATTTTCTGAAAAAATGACACTGCGCCTTATACATGGATGAATACCGATTGTGCTTAGTGATATGTTGTTAAAAGCAGGTAAAGGGCGCTAGCTAGTGGTCCGATTAAGTGCAGCAACGTGTGGTTTGTACTTCCACCAGTGTTGCCAGATGTACGACAATGATCATATTTGTACGATAGTTCTAGTTCTGTATGATGTATGCTCAATAATGGGAAAAAAATCCAAAATGTACAATAATTTCAGTTGTTTGTCCAAACACATATCTCTCTCCGACACCAACAATCATTTGACATGCATTGCACTCAGGTGACATAAAAGACACATAGCACACACAGGGCTGCTGCCATGACAACCAACAACATCTGCACAAGTGGGCATGGCATTGGGTGAGAACAATGAACTCCATGTTGAATTTGAGTATTTCTAATCAGGTAATTAACACATGTTTGTGTTGCTTCACCGAGAAAAAAAATAAACAAACAATTTTACTAGTAGTCTTGTGCATTTGCATTCTTTTTGTGTCATAGTTTACCCAGTAGCCTACTACAGAAATACTTTTCAAATTACAATACCACTAAAATGGCTACATAGTACGCATTTTGTTTGTGTACAATAATTTCTCCCAAAAAAAGATAATTTTGAGGTTTTGGTATGATAGTTGCTCGGAGTGTAAAGTGATGAACTAATTTGAATCGGGTATTGGTCTGGGGTGTATTAGATCAGAGTGAATAGAGCCATGGAGCCTGAATTGGTGAACCTGGATTTACGGCCATGAATCCGTTTCCTGTGGTCCAGTCACCGATCTATAATTCTGTTCTTAATATCCGTGGAACAAGTGGCTTAACAATGACATAGCATTTATTTTAAAGAAATGTTAAAACTTCCAACCGTAGGTTTATCTGCTCAGTTTTGGAGGTACGGGCAGAGGTAAAGTTAAAGGAAATGCTAAACTGAGCATGTGCAAAAAAATAAAAGATGCTGTCTGTGAAGTAACTACGGATACAAACTCCTGTCTGGCCTCAACCACCGCTACTGTCTTAATCACAGATCCCAGGTTAGCACTCTCTCCCAAGTTGTGTAAAGACCCACCACATTGTCACATCCCATCTATTCATGTATGATATTGCTGCCTTGTTTTGGTTCATTATTACCTCTGCCAAGGAGGTTATGTTTTTGCCGCCGTTTATCTGTTTGTCTGTCTGTTTGTCTGTGTTAAAGATAACTCGAAAACTTATGGACGGATTTTGATGAAATTTTCAGGATATGTTGGAAATGTGAACAGGAAGAACTGATTTCATTTTGGGGGTGATCGGGGGGGGGGTCTACCTTGGCGGAGGTCTGCGCTCTCAGAGTGCTTTTCTAGTTATATATTTTTTGGTTGTTGTTTGACTTTTTCCCCTCAAAAACAAAAAAATATGATGGCTTCATAAGAAACATGTGCTACTCCAATTTAAATTTTGCAATAAAAAATATTTTAAAGCACACACACACACACACACACACACACAGTAATGTGAAAAAACACAAAAATGTGACGATATCTTAAACGAGATGTTACATAACACAAACAGATGTCAACATTTGTTTAAAAAAATTGTAAAAACACACAAATATGTTAAAATGTTTTAAAGGATATTTAAGCACATATAGATATTAAGAGAAGGATGTTTAAACTGTTTAAGAAATTCTAAAACTTAAAAAAAGGATAAAGATGGGGGGGCATATCTGTTTCTCTGTTATTTTCGGGGAAGCTCACTATCCCACAATTTGAAAAACCCTGCACTATATCTCCAAAAGCATTGTCTCACCTGCCTTAACAATAATAGTAATGGATTAAATGTCATGTGTCACATACTCAAAGTGCATAGTGGAGCCATTACTCATTCACTCTCATATACTCGCTCTGGTGGTGGCAAACTATGTATGTAGCCACAGTTGCCTTGGCACAGACTGACAGAAGCTTGGCTGCACCAGTGTGAGCACTGCAGGCAAGGAGGGTGAAGTGTCTTTGCCCAAGGACACAACAGCACATGACTTGGGGCCAATTCCAATTCCTCGCTTAATCCCCAATCTCAACCCTCAATTGGTAGCCCTCAAAACTAAGCGTTAAAGGCTATTTGTGACTTAGAAATGGGACACCCCTTAAATGTTGGCCCTGGATTTAATCAGGGCCCGCGTTGTCTTTGTAGTCCCTGAAATTAAACACAACTTTATTATTTTTTTAACATTTGCACTGCCTGTTTAATCATAAGCCACAAACACAGCTATCATCCACTGGTCCATGTTTTCGAAATTGTTGTTGACTATTTGTAAGTTATTCCTTCAATTAGAGCTATCAAATAAATAATCTGTATAACTCTGCGGCTACAGGAGATGCCATTAGCCCAGTCACTTTATACCATTATCGGCACAAGCATGATATATAGGCTGTTGTCTTGATAAAACAACTACATTACCACTTCAAAAATTGACCATTTTTGTAACATTTGGTAACTTAAATCATAGCTAGCTTATCCGCACCAGCCACTATTGACAAAAGATCATAACATAAGAAATACATGTTATGCTACGAAGTACATAATCCATAAAATGGACCTAAACTAGGACAATACAATAATTTTTGTAATTTTTATATCTCCATTAACAAAGAAATACTGCATTCTGGGTAACCCTTGCTCCCAAGGGTGGTGTCGGAGAATCTCAGTATTGAGGGCTATACAGCCCTCAAACTTGCCCCTCAACTTAAACGTTCTTAGAATTGGAACAGCACTTACACTTCGCAGGAGCGCGCATTTTGAGATTGAGGGTTGAGATTAATAACCTGATTTACATCATCTGGCTGCGTTACTCTCACACAACCATCTGAGAGGCATGGGGATCAAATCTGTTTCCAAATGAAGGAGCGAATCAGTATCGCAGGGTGGGACTACCCAGAAGCGTTGTGTTTGGTGTGACATTAAGCAGAAGCGAAGGCAGTGTAGCCTTTTCAGATACACAACAATGGCCGTGTGTGTTCGGTATTCGAGTGTCCATATAGACTCGGCTATTTCCGGTGTTTTGTCGACTCTACCACATGTTCATTCCTTACAAGATGAACAGAGGACAGCTTTGGAAGTGTTTCTTCATGGAAATGATGTTTTCGCTCTTCTTCAACCAGGTTTGGCAAGAGTTTGATCTATCAGATGGTTCCACTGGTGGATAAAGAAACAGTACCAGTGCAGAAGCCCATGGTTATCGTGGTACCCCCCTAGTTGTGTTGGTAGAGGACCAAGTAAAGAGGCTGGTAAACTAGGGCTGACAGTAATGGAACTGGGAGGACAAAATGACAACCACATCTGCAACAGATGTTGGCAGCTAGTGTTTGTTAGCCCTGAGTCATGACTGAAGGATAAATGGAGAACCATGCTTTCCTACAACGTTTACCAGAAGAACTTGGTGGGCATTGTAGTAGACGAGGTTATAAATAAACATCACATATAAATGGTAAGCTTAAACCTCTTCTGTTGATGTGTAAAACCTGATGCAAATTATTTTCGCCGGTTAAGCAGCTTGACTTCAACGTGAGTGGATGAAGCAGTGTCAGTGAAGAGACGGACAAATTTTTAACATAATCACATGCAAGGATTTTAGATTAGGCTCCTCCTTTGATCATGGAGTAGTTGTAGAAGAGTCCCAGATGGTATTGTGAAATATTACCATCTGGTAATATTGTATTGTGAAATACCATCTGGCGACAGTCAGGTTATGAGATTGAGGGTTAAGGGAGGAATTCGATTTGGCCCTTGGATTTAAACCATCAACCCTTTGTTTATTGTTGGTTTATCTACCAACTGACCCACAGCCGCCCCTTGACTTGCATATGAATGTTTCCATCCCATAGTTAATCCATAGGGTTTAATCTAATGCGGGTTCACCCTTTGCAGCTATAACAGCTACACCTCTTCTGGGAACGTTTCCCACAAGCTTTACGAGTGACTGTATAGGAATTTAGGATCATTCCTCCAGAAGCATTAGTGAGATCACAGAGTGACATTGGACAGAAGGCCTGGCTCTAACTGTAACCCTGGTTCTCAGCCTGCACTCTAAAAATGTTCTCTGGGGTTAAAGGTCAGGACTGTGTGTAGGTCAGTCCAGTTCATCCAAATCAAATTCTCTCATCCATGTCTTCATGTATCTTACTTTGTGCACTGGTGCACAGTCATGTTAGAACAAGAAGGGGCCAACCCCAAACTATACCCACAAACTCTGGAGCCTGGAAATGCCTGGAAACACTCTTGTTTAAAATCTCTTGGTGATGAAGCAGATTTTAAATAACGTAGCCTTTCCACTGTAAAGCTGTGGAAAAGCTATGACACCCACTAATCCTTCTGATATACCAGATATTTATACAAAAAATAATGGTCATCAGTCTCACACACGCACACACAAATGTCACATTACACTCTGAACTAAGAATAGAACGGGATATCCTTTAAGTGTATTTCAAAGCAGGTAAGAGAATACTTTTGGCAGTATAGTGTACATCACTGAGCTTTCTGGGCCACTGCAGTTTAGGAATCCCTTCATCATAGTTAATGCCCCAACTGCATCTTGCTTTGGGGCCTCCAAGATGCTAGAAACGGCCCTGTGTTAAAACCGATACACGCACACAGAAGACATAAGGGCAGTTCTCAAAAATGTATGTTTTTTTATCATTAGCTTACCTGTCGTATTACGGTGCTTTTTTGGAGAAAATCTTGGCAGCTTGTTCGGTGGTTTGACAACCTTGGGATATTTTGTTCTTATCCTTTACGCAGGGCCTGGTTCTCCCAGCACATTAGCCACTTTAACACGTGCTTAATACGACACATACACACACACACACATATATGTATATATATATCATGCGTCCCGTATGAAAGACACACAGCACAGAAACCTGTTGACAAGGAAGTACGCTAGTGGCTGCAGGGATGCTAACCATATGATGCTAACAGTTATGTTTGTGCAATTTGCAGCATTGAGTTGCATTCCGACACTTGCTATGTTTAATCACAAGACTATGTACCGTTTTGCAAGGGATATTTACCGGTCTGTATATTCCTACGTGGTCCTAAAACTCTGTTGTTTGAACGTCTAAGCGCCAATGATTAAATAGAAAACCCATTCAAACTTAAGAAATACATTTAGCTAGCGACTTAGTTAGCAAACAACACAGTCTGGGCTTGGCCACACCCACTTTCCAGTTCTGTCGTATTCCGAACCGTGGTGCATTTACAACAATTCGGAAAAACCAAACATTGACATGGCAAATGACTGCAATATGATTTTGTTTTAACGTTAACTTTTGACTGTATCGATCTATTACGTAGTTATTTTGTTAATTGAACATATTAAAAATGTAATTACGCTTTTAAATGTCGTTTTTATCGAGTGTATATTATATATTGCCTCAAAGTGCTTGTCTTAAATTGCGCTATACTTAACCAGATGCGATATACTTAACCAGATAAAGATTTTTATTCTATATTTGAATCAAACATGTTTTTAATAGATAAAAATAAAGAAAACCCCAATAAACCGGATTTATCAAATGAGGCAGGCAGTACACACATCCGTAGATACCCTAAATGCATCATCTCTGTCGCACGGTAGTTTCTGCAGCTGCATTGTTGCTCCGTGCTCGCGGCAGCTGCTTTCTTGTCCTTATAGCACATATTATCTAGCTTGTTTGTAGAAGAACAATGTTAGGTTTTGTATTTGTCTAATGTGGTTTTCCTCGTAAACTATACAGAATCTCTCTTTTTTAAAACTGAATTTAGGCACCCTGCTAGCCAAAAAAGCTAGCTAGCTGGATTAGCACTTGGAAAATGAATTCCAACACGCACGTCATTCAGGTGACAAATGTGTCTCCGAGCACAACGTCTGAACAAATGAGGACTCTGTTTGGGTTCCTCGGGAACATAGAAGAGCTTAAGCTGTTTCCACCTGAGTGAGTATTGTTAACAAGACAATGGATATGTTTTTATCGCCTACACAACTAGTCTCGCGCTGGGCTCATCGTCAGGCCTGTAGTCGTATGTAGGCCCCGCTTCTCGCCTTGCTAATGCTAATGTTTGCCCGCGCCTTCATATAGTAGATGCAACGGCCGCTTCGCTAAATCTCAGGAACTCATTAATCCATTTATATTAGTGGTGTTATGCAGATTTATATTCATAACATACTCCGGAAGAAACAATTAATCCAGGAATCTGCTAAACAATAAGGAAAACACCGAAATAACCAATGCCAGTGTATTAGTGTATTATTTGTGTCATTTTTCTATGATCACACAAAATATATAGTTCTGAAAAGAATTTGAGACCACTGTAATTTTCTCTGAAGTCTGCATGAATGACACCCATTCAGTTCTTTATCTGTTGAATTTCAACATAAGCCTGTCTTCTACTGAATAAACGTCTGTCCATATGTTATTTAAGGAGTATAAACACCACTATTGTGGCCATCACTGTCTTCTTACAAGAGCCAAAAACAGGGCTATTAGTTCAGTAAAAGTAACATGAATCAAAAATACCTCTGTAAAACTACTAGAGATCTGCCCTGACAATGTTCCCAAACTCTGAGGACTGGTTTTTCTATCAGGTCAGTGCTCCTGGCCTCAGCAAGATCAATAAAGATGGCTGAGCAGCAGATGTAGACCCTATCATGGCCAACTCAATCTGCAGATCTCAACACACTTTGAAAACTTCTGATAGAAAATTGATGGTCACCAGCCATCCAACATTATTGAGCTTTTTGAATTTCTCTGCCAGGAGGTACATGTCATCCAACAGCAATGGAGGAGAGACAAGACATGTGAACGCTGTCACTGAAAATCAGGGTTATTTCACCAAATATTGATTCATGAACATTTCCTAAATTACAATATTAGTATGATTTTCTTTAGAAATGAGTATGAATTGATTTTATTTGCATTGTTTGATGTCTAAAAACACCCAAATTTTTTGTTATTCTGACCATTTTTTGTGTTCCGCAAATACATTCTAAATCATAAGGGTTTTTTTTATTTGAAACTTGGGAGAAATTTTGTTGGTAGTTTAGAGAATAAAACAAAAATGTAAAATTTACTCCAACAAATGCACTAGAAGTGGTACAATTAGAGAAGGTGATAATTTTGCAGTGGTCTCTTTTTTTCCCAGAGCTGTATATTAGAATATACTGAGCAGAATAAAATACCCACAGTGGAACCTAAATGAGTTGTGTGAAATGGTAATTTGGGAGTTAGTAGATTAGTTAATAAACCTGTGTTGTATTAATTTGAAAATGTATATGTTTCAATTAAAGAAGCATTTTGGAAAAGAGATATTGGTACTATGTATTAAGTGGAAATACAAGTGACATTAATACATATTTTGTTTCAGTCATGCTTTTCAGACTGCATTGGATTTCCAAGTTACAGTTGTATGCAAATGAGTGACACTGAAAGATCTCTCGTTGGCTACATTAGGGAATAATTTTCTTGTCTGCTTTGTATTTTTTTCTCATTGAAATACACCTGGCTACTCTGCAGGTAGGAAAATTGAAAGATTGCAATTTGAAGTGTCAAAAGACTGCGACAACATACTGTTGTAACACTTCTTGACTTCACCTGTATTACAGGCATGTAAGGGGCCACAGCATCAGAGATCTCCCAGTTTTCCTGTGGTTAAGTTGCAGAAGAAAATGTGCTTAAGTGAAACAAGGTTGAGAAGATGTTATCAGCATCATTTGGTTATATTCAAACAAATTTTAACAGGGCTACAATGAAGATACAGAAATCGCACAAGATAAAACAGTTGCTCATGATGAGTTATCAACTCAGTTCATTCACTGAAGTGGAAAGATGGCATATTGTCTCCTTGTTTGTATTCTTTGCACAACGTTTCTGTATTTTCTTCCAGTGACTCTCCCTTGCCTGTGACCTCACGTGTCTGTTTTGTAAAGTTCCTTGAGGCTGAGTCCGTGGGAGTTTCCCAACATCTGACAAACACCGTCTTCGTGGACAGGGCCTTGATTGTGGTTCCTTTCGCTGAAGGTGGGTGTTTATGTCGTTCTGGTCTCACTCACATGGCTATCCCTGGACAAAGTTTGTAGGTGTTTATCATTGAAGTGGAAACATTTCCTAAGCCATTGTGAGTTTTTCTGACCAAGCAAATTAATTAAGATAGGTTTTTAGGAATGTATTAAAACAACAACAACAACAACGGGAAATGTACATTTGTGTCCATGTCTTACAATCTAGCTGTAAACTTCTCTCTCTGTTATTTGTGTTGTGGTTTTCATAGTGGACAAGTCATTTGCAGAGAGCCCCTTCCTTGCTGGCTGAAAGTGGTCCTCTGCTGCCATCAGGAGATTAGAAAAAATAATGGCACCAGGCTCGCAAGCCCCTTCTCTGTCTTGTTCTTCAGTAAAATATTAACTCTATTTTCTTAATCTCTCTTTTCAACGTCTTATTTGCTTTCAAAAATTAGGCACACAACTCTTGAGCAGATTAAGGGGGAAGGGTGGAGTGCAATCTCACATTTGAATATAAAATATTTTGAACATCATTTACTTCATAAAATGTTTGTCAATCAATAGGTATGCACCCTATTAGGGATGCCCCGAGCTGATCCGAGAAGTTTTTTACATAAATTAATCAAGAATGTTTTTAAAAATTTGGCTCTCATCCAAACCATCTCTGATCCCTTTTCTGATTTCAGTCGGTCACATATAAAGGTGTGCAGGTTGTCAAAATGTATCCTTTCATTTACACCGAGGTCAGATTAATATTGCAGGAATAATACTCACTTCAAGTCCAACTCAGTCCAAAAATTCACAATTCATTTACTTAATTGAAATGTGACAGGTCATAAAAATGCACTGGAACAAAATGATCAGGGTCTCTGCTGGTCATTAAAAAAGCATCAAATGGATTTGGTGAAAATTAAGGCCCTATGTGGTATTACATTTGGTGTCCAGAGATATTAAAAATGAGATACACTTAATGTTAAAATAAAGCATTGTAAATCACAATTTATTTTGATTAAATGAACATTTACCCATAAAGATCCAAACAGCCACCAGTGTTCAAAACGATCTACTGATCTGAACTGTTTAATACTTGCTGATCTTTTAATCCTCTCAATACATGTAAAAAAATGTCATCACATATGACCCATTTGGAAGTTCTGAGGTTCCATAGTTACCATGGAAACACTGTCATCCTCTAGAACACAGGTGTCAAACTTAAGGCCCAGAGTCCACATCCGGCCCACCAATGGGTCCAGTCCGGCCCTTCGGATGAATTTGTGAAATGCAAAAATAGACCTTACGATATCACTTTAGTTCAGGTTCCACATTCAGACCGCTTTAATCTGTAGTGGGTCAGAACCAGTAAAATTCTATCATAATAATCCATAAATAATAAGTAAATTTTTTTCTCTTTGTAAATATAAACATTTTCACATATTTACACTAAGCTAAAATATCATTTCCACAAAATATTTGAATAATATTGAACAAATACAAATAACCTGATGTGCAATTTTAAGATTTCTGCCTGATATTAAATGTTTTTTGTATTTGATCCACTATGATCTGCATGTTATAATGAATATGTGGAAATTATAAAAAGGGAAGCATAATATTGTTAAAATTAGGCTTATTCTTTCATTTGTTTCATGTTATTCACATTGTTTGAACGGACAGTCTTGTCAGTGTAAACATTTTCATAATTTGACTTTTTTCACTCTAAAAAGGTTTTTGGAGTTGACCTTTATTATCATATTATTTCAGTGATTCGGCCCAATTCAGAACAAATTTAGCTGAATGTGGTCCCTGAACTAAAATGAGTTTGACACCCCTGCTCTGCAAAATTGATTGACCAGTAAAACCCATGGAGTTGGATCAATGATGTTGGATGGAAACATTTCTTTTACATTCAAGTAATGATATATTTGTTGAAAAAGTACATTTTTCTGAAGTTTTCTCTGTTTTTGATAAACTAATCTACAAATGTAATCTCATCACGATGATTAAAGTACATGATCACAAAAGTAAATACAGGAAATGTGTGATTTTCACTGAAAAAATACAAAATATAGAGAACAATTTGATGGTGTATGGTGATAAATCACTTAACTGTTAAATATGGATAAAATGTAATTTGCAAACTTGCACAAGAATCACACTGGGTCTTTATGAGTTAATGCATTTGATCACAAGTATAGTGTGATGATTCCCTTTCATTGGCTATTCTTTATGGCTGATAAATGAAGTCCCAATAACAGATACTTGGAATGAAACCACCTGCGAGTGTTAATCCTGTGGTGCTAGAGCAGAGGGAATGTTAAGAAATGTGGGGAAAGTGAGCAGAAGTGATTGGAAGGTGAACTATTCAGAACCTGGTTAAACTCTGTGGACGGTAAATGTATGTGTAAAACTGACCCTCCAGGATTTCGCGATCTTGCAATTTTAACCAATAACCACGACTTTCCCGCAAAATGTGTCCAATCATTTGCGACGTCTTGAGCTGCCTCGTCCGCCTTTTCCTGTTTACCTTAAGCAACATGTGCGCATCCAGCAGTTCACATTTAACAACTAAAATGATGCCCTCGTACCAACAGGTGCCTTTGGAAAAGTAATTTTTTTGCTGCATTTTTGTCATCCATGTAATATTTTATTTGTCATATTTGAAAGGTTGTCTTAATATCTCAGTGTCTTTGTCATATTTTCGTCAGAGAAGCTGCCTCTACTACACAGTACTAGTAATAATGTTTTTTTTTGACTGGTTGAGACATTTATGTTTTACGTCATGTAGTGTTGTGAGGTCATATGAACTTTAATATTTGAACCAACTGGTGCATTTGAAAAAAAAAAAATTAGTTGCATTGTTGTAATTCTCGTAATCGTTTATTTTCCATCTCGGTAAGGTAGTTTTGAGGACCATATCACCATGACTTTGAATTAATTTTCCACTAACTAAATATTTTAAATATTGCTTAATTTTGATTACAAAAAAGGAAAATCACAACTATTTATGGCAACTTTCAGTTTCTCCCACAACAAAGCCCTAAAAAGCACCGCAACTTTCATCGCAATTTTTCGGAAAAGTTCATGCATTTTAGGACGAAATGATCTCAAAAAAGGCCCGACAAATCCTGGAGGGACTGATAAAACTGTATCTGCATTTGGACATGGCCATGAAATGTGTTTAAAGTGGCATTAAAAAGCATTATATTAAATTTGCTGACACCTGCATAAACCTTATGCATCTGCTGTGTAATAATTTTAGATATGAGTGAAGACGGTGATTAAATTATTTACTTCATCCACATTTCAAGTATCGGTAAAATGAAGATTTACGAGGGAACAGTTAATGCACTTTGTAGCAACACATAAAGTATAGCCACATAAACATATTTCATAATAATTTTGCATGAACAGACTCAAGAAAGAAGTTTGTTCAAACTGGGCAACGCATTAGCATTGTGCTAGCATTGTGCTCCTCCAGAATGTGGTGGTTGTGCATCAGATGGTGCAGAACCTTCTTCCTGAGTGAAAAGTCTGAGTTATTTAATGTTATAACCTGAGGGGAGTCAGTTCAGATCTCCATAACCTTGATTTGTGATGCTTACAAACTGTGTTTTTGTGAACCTTTGGTCTGAACTGGGCTTAACAGTGATTTTGTTGCACTTAAATGAATATTATTGTATAGTTTCTGTGATAAGCACACACACACACACACACACACACACACACACAGTAGGTATCCCTCTACAGCAGCTGTACATGACACACACAACACTGTAGGCAGCGACTGAACCCTCTGCACATCCACACAGGTGTTTACACTGTTACGCAGACGTCTTTATTATTTCTGGCTTGCTTTTAGGTTCAGGTTGTTCTGTTAGTTGCACAAAAGCAGGAGCAGAGAGGGGAACTATTCAAACCCAGTTCAATATTTCTATGCTAAAAAAATTATCTAATTTCACAAGAAACAGTTTTGTTGAGTGACGTAAATATAAATACAGTATGTTGGATCTGCATGATAAATTAGTGTTACTGTTACTATATTACCAGGAGTCAGTCCAACTAGACTTTTAACGGTAAATCTAGCATATTAACAATGTCCTTAAAACTTTTTAAGTATGTTGGATTGACATGATGTGTTTGTGTTGCTTTTACTCCCATTACTAGGATTTAAATCCAACTATAATTGCTTGAATCCATTAGTTTGGATTGACATAAAGCAATTGTGTAGTTTTAAGGATTTTACATATTATGTTAAAACTACTTGAATTAAAAATGTTTAAGGACTTAACATGAAATAATATAATAAGAGCTACATATGTCATACTTGTCTTGTTATAACGGACACCCATATTGGGTTTTTTTTCTCAGTGTACTGAGAGAGAGTAGAGTGAAACATCTGTGTGGAACACCAAAAAAAAGAGCATAAGCGTTTGTCTTTACTGTCCATGCCATGCTGTCCACCTTTCAACATGTTCAAATATGCACACTATCATTTGCTACTTGTTTTTGGGACATAAATACAAATTTAGGATCAGGACTTGGTATTAGTAGGTGACACTGTACAACAAAAATGTTCTGAAATATTTTTTAATTAAAGATAGATTTAAGTTTTGTTTAATTCCGGTTTGTAGAATTCAAATATGAAATGTTTTAAGATTCAAGATGTGTTTTTTTTTTTTTTTGTAAAATGGAGTATTATTTTTACAATTATAAAATGCAATACATTTTACCAGCAGTCCAGCATACAATAGCAAGTAATGAGTGGAAGCAAATAGAATGGAATTCAATATTAGTGGATAATTTTTTTTTTTTTTACAGGATCTTCTATGGCTGGAAGTCTATGAATCAGTACAAGTCTCCAGCAGTAGCACTGGTGTTGTCTTTAAATAAAATCAGTGTGTGAATCAGACATATGTGTCCAGTAGTACTGATTATTGTAGCAGTGATGAAATGAAAACACCATCACAGTTATAAATCTGGGGAAAATTCAACAATAGAAAGGATGTTTGTTTCTAAAGAATATAAGATTAATATTGATCAAACACATAAAATTCCATATTTTCTCAAAATCCCCATGTATACAGCTTAAAAAAATAACTGCATTTTTAAAATCTGCACCAAATTACGGTTCCAGTGCATGATGCATAATATGTAAAAAATAAAATAAAATTAGGGCTGTCAAATGATTACAGTTTTTAATTAGGTTGATCACAGGATTGCTTTGAATTAATTTAGATTATTTCTGAGCTAGATGAATTAAGGCTAATGCTAGCCCTAGTGCTAGCAGAATGCCCAACTAATGTATGTTTTATGTTAATGTGGTATTTTAATCTGGAAGTGCTTCAGTGAAAGGAAAACTCCGTCAAAACACTTTGTATTGACTATTTTATCTGTTTTTGTTTTTTTGTACTCAAATTTCCCCCAAAAAATACACTAGGAAACACAATAAATACAGAGGAAAAATATCCAATAACATGCTAAAATAAAAAAAAACATTGACTAATACAAAAAATGATCCAAAACATATCCAAAAACTCTTTGAAAATACAGAAAAAAACACCTAAAATGTGAAAGAAGATATGCACAAATATTAATATATTTGCAATTAACATGTTTATTCAACAGTTTCAATGAAACACCTGCTCTATTGTGTTAAAATTTTTAATCATGATTAATGATCTATATCAGCTGGTCGGTATTTCCGTCTCAGCCTGTTGCATTGGGGGTTATGCTCTGATTTTTCTGCCATCATTTACGGACGTGATGGAAAAAAGAAGAGAAATGGGAAGAAAAAAATAAAAACAGCATATGTTTTTTTCTTATTTATTAGTTTAACTGTCACTATTTATATTATATAGTATTATATGTAAGATGTTATGACATTTGTTTTCATTTGACATAAAAAAAAATAAGTATCGACTCCAAATATCTGCTTAGGCCTGTATCAGTCAGTGAAGATTAATGGGGGGCGGGATCAGAATTGGCCCCCAAAAACATCCACATTGGGCGACCACTAATCACGATGATGGATTAATGCTTGTTAATTTTGACAGCCCTAAAAAAGTTTGTTGTACAGTGTTTTAGCTGCTTTGAATTGGAGCAGACGAGTGTTCGGGACATCCCTACACTAAACACACAGCATGCAACATAGAAGAACTAATGGACTGTGCATGCGACAGGACATTTCCAAGGTGTCAACCATGAGCCACACACACTTTTATTTTTTTCCAGCAAATGTTTTTGACGTTATTTTCTATACCGGTGGTTTTCAAAGTGTGGGAAAGTGAGCCTCCCCTCAAAGAACTCAAAAGCAGTTTTATCGTTTTTCTTTTTTTATTTAAGATTTCTTATTTTTAAAACATTTTAAACATATTTATCTTCATCTCTACATGTGCTTAAATATAGTTTTAAAACACATTTTAATGTCTTTGTGCATTCTTTACCATCTTTTTAAAACGTATTATAATGTCTTAATATGTTTTTAACATGTTTTTTAAACTTATTTTAACATCAGTGTTTAACATTTTAGTGTTTTCAGCATCTTTTTAAATACATTTTTACATCTGTGTATGTTTTGACACATTTTCTTCCATATTTTAATGTTTTTATGCATTTTTTAACTATCTTTTTAAAACAAATTTTAACATTTGTGTGTGTGCATCCTTTCTTTTAACATCTTTTTAATGACATTTTAACTCCACCAAGGAGATTATTAAACAAACTCCAGCAAAAGGAGTTTGTTTGTCTGATTGTCAGCAACATACTCCAAAAGTTCTGGATGGATTTGGATAAAATATTCAGGATGTGGTGGGAGTCCCACAAGGAACAAATGATTACATTTTGGTGGTGATCTGGAAGAGATCCTGGATACCTGATCACTTTGACATTTATTCAACATTTACCGCAATGTAAAATTTCAAAGTGTCCAGGATCTCTTCTGGATCACGTTCCTTACCCAACACATGTTGACATTTTTATCAAAATCCATCCATAACTTTGAGTAATGTTGCTGACAGACAGAAAGACAACTCCAGCAAAAACATAACCTCCTTGGGGGACCACTCTTAATGCGAGGGGGGAGGTCTGCCTTGGCAGAGGTTTGCGCTCAGTGCTTTTCCAGTTACATTTGTGCACATTTTTAACACATTAACATTTTCACTTCAGGTGTGACTTTGCCTCAAACATGTACTGTAGTTGGTTAACCATATGTTTAATTCAGATTTATTTTATTTCTCATGTTGTGCCCCACACGCAGTCCTCCAGTGCCCCCCAGGGGAGGCCCGTCTCACCATTTGAAAACCACTGTTCTATATCCTACCGACAGCAGTTTGCTTTGCTGTTGTGTTAAAGCCTTGTATTCCACTACACTGTATCTGTATTCCCAAATTTTCCACTAACACAGAAAAGGTAAACATAGTTTCTGCTTAATGTTGGAGTAAAAACATTTTAAAATGCCTTTTTAAATTGACCCTCTCCAAACATGACTCTGAAAGAGTTGAGTGAATCTGACATTTAACAGTGGTGTTTCTTTTGTTGTTGTGTTTTACAGTTCTTTTTCCTGGTTCAGCCAGCCCTATATACCAGGCCCTGCTGACAATGCCACCAACAGTTTTGTCTTCTGCAGCCTTATCCTGTTTCTCAAGTGTCTTTTCTGTTGTGTGTGCGAGTGTGTGTGTGTCTCTCTCTCTCTCTCTCTCTCCCTCTCTCTCTATCTCTCCCTCTCTCTCCCCTTGAAATATAAAATGTCAGATTAAAATAGCCTGTTTTCAGATTTGCACAACCATGGATGATCATCTCCATAAGATTTTAATTTTTTTTTTTACTTGAAATTTCCTGTTTGTTTTCAGCTTTGGGCATATTTGTATGATTCTATCATGGCTTTTGCTGGCAGTAGCCTTTAACTGTATAGTGCACTTAATCTTTGACATTTTGTGCTGTTGTAAGTAGGGATGGGAATTGATAAGATTTTTCCAATTCCATTATCGATTCTGCTCAACGATTTGATTCATTATCGGTTCTCTTATCGATTCTCATTTGGGTAAAAAAAAAAAAAGGATAAACAGTTTGATTAGCATCAACTTTTAGTTAGATGTATCACAACCCTGGCCTGGGGTATTTGACTTTTCCCTGCCTCCACAAAAGGAGAAGCTAGAGGAGGTAACCTGGACCGAGTACTGCCAGCCACACTCTTTGTCGTCATGGTGATCTTCTAACTGTAACGCAAAGGGAATTTGTTTAATGTTCGCCGTTATAGCATGTTTTACAAAGAAGCACATGGCATTAACATGCTAGTTAGTGTGTTACTTCCCAGAGTTGCCTTCCGTACCCACAGAGGTCATCGTAGCGCGACTCCTGCAGCTGATGCTAGGTTGAGATTATTCTCCAGTCCAAAGCGGGTCAAAAACACTGCATTTATTTAAAAATATTGCATGTTGTGTGCCTAAATGTTTCTGCATGTTCGTACTATTGCCTCCCAACACTGTTAGATCCACTTTGCAAAGTCTCCTTGTTGCCGTCGTTCTTGGTAAAATGCAGCCAAACTTCGGAACATTTGAACCCAGTGGGTGCTACTGTTTACTATTTACTGCACTTACGCATATGTGAAACTTGTGTAAGTTATGTGACATAATTAGCTGTGCTTTCTAGACTCAAACGTGCTAACCTGCGTAAGTTATGTGAGGTATATTTCATGTTTGCTGGAATCGATTAGAGAATCGTTAGATAAAATGCCAAACGATTCCATGGAATTGAAACGCACAGAACCGGTTCTCGATTCCCATCCCTAGTTGTAAGTGACTTATTGGATAAAGCCTAGCAGTATTCTATCTGATTAGCAGTGTGATGTTCATTCGCCAAGTAAGTATTTTGTTTGTGGTGGAAGTTTTACAAAGTAACCACCAACAAAAGCCCAGAAAAGGTAAAAATGACTGAACCTTTTCTGTTTTTGTATCGGTAATGGTAAGTGATGTTGAATTGTACCCTTCTGTCTACACCCAAATCATGAACTTTGTTTTCTGTATCTCAATGTTTTTGTGTGCTTTATAGCGAAGCAGCCGGCGCGAGTCGCTTGTTCATAAAACATCTATTGAAAGTTGAGAGCACATCCCACTGGACAACTGGCTGTGCTTGCTTACGTTTGGTTCATGACTTAAAAAACGAAGTACAGGTGATAAAATCTTGGCAGTGTTGACCACAATGTGTATTGTGACTTAAACTCATAGCTGCTAATCCTACAATCATACTTTCACAAAAAAAGAGTCAGGACTCAAGATTTACAGACGAGACAAAACTGGACTTCTCATATTTTTTTTAATACATTTTTTTGGCTACAGCGTAGTTAGACTGAGGTGGCTTGTCTGCAAGTCTTGTCTGAGTGTTGTTTGTTTTTATGTGGCATGTAGTGAAATGTTGTTTTTCTCCAGGAGTCATTCCTGATGAATCTAAAGCTATGTCGCTGCTGGCTCCAGCCAATGCTGTGGCAGGAATGATGCCTGGGGGGGGTCTTCTGCCCACACCAAATCCGTTGGCATCGGTAAGTTTTCGCTTCCTGTTAAGTCTGTTTGGTGTCCACTGCCACAGTCCACAGTTACGTACGTCTGGTTGTAATTTTTTTTTTTTAAATAATTAAAGTACTGATTTTAAATACCTTTTAGTAACCAATGTCATTTTGAAAGTACCGATTTGATATGTGTATCTATTGAGACTGTTTTGGTACCCAACCCTACCCGTTACCCCATAGTACTGGATAGGAATGGGCGGTATGCAAGGTATCATACCTTATGAGGTATTTTTTTCTGTCCACGGTAGAGATTTTTGCTGTACCGTTCTACCCTTCATCCTGTAAATGGCAGTGATGCAAAGGTTTGAACGGCTGCCTCTAAGAAGCAGCTAGCACCACAGTGTTAGATGCTGTAGTAGCAAAAGCATTTAGTTTAAATAATCTACAAATATAAAATCTATAGTTTATGTAGTGCACTATTGGTTATAATGGTATTTAATGCTAACATATTTCAATTCAGGATTTAATTTAATTTACAGGGTGTATGAAACACGAGCTAACAAGCTAACAGCCCAAATCATGACAGCCATAGAGTTTATGATGACAACAAAACAATTGTGCTAAATGTTAACACTGCCTTAAATTTAACACACTGCACCCCCCCCCCCCCAATCACGGGGACCCATCTTACTTCACCTGCTCCCTGGCTCCTTCTAACCCTAACCCCAGTGTGAAATCTTGTTTAATATTCACATGTTATATATCATTGGAAAGGTGAGACTTTAAGCTACAAGGCCATATCAACTATTTTTTGCTCAGTCAAGCACAGTTATAATGCGAGTATATAAATAGAAATGTAAAAAATGTACGACGTACTCTCTACAAAGTAATTTACTATCACATTATATTTCAGAATACATGCAATACCTTGTACTATAAAGAAAGCCAACACTTCAAGGATTCTTATGGTGTAATCCGTTTCAAAATCGGATGAATGATTACTGAGTTATAACAAAAAAACTTAGAAAAGAAGGATTTAGTTTTGCACAACAACAGGTTCTTACCTTCGGTGCTTTAGGATCAAAGGTCGGTCGTAGATATAAAATTCCACCTGGATTTATTGTCCGCACATGTGTAAAATATGATGGAACTTGTTTTTAGTCCGTTTAGCATAGATTAGCATGTAGAAACGGCAAATAAAAGTCTGGTAGTCCTCCGGCACAGCACCCTGTTTCCATGGCCGGGCACCAGGCGTAATTCCCATTTGATTGGACGTAACTATAAATTCTCAATAAAACGGAGTAACTCTGTAATACCAGCTGATTCTATATTGTTTCACGAGTTTAACTAACTTTAACTCATTCCGATAGGACCATCCGATCAGAAGTTATGCGTGTTTTAAAATGGGGGACTGGAATGGACTGGGAACATTTATGTATTTTTGGCTGAACTGCTCTCCAAGTGACCAAATTCTATTAAAATTATAGTAAAATCATTTTTATGTGTCGCACAAACCTCAAATTTTACATGGTAAATGTTCAGAAATGGACAAACACATTCATAATTGGCAGTTTCACTGTCAAGTCACATCTTGAGGCTCTAAATTTAGTTTAAAATTAGATTTTTCAATCTAGACAGATTTCTTTCCCTTTTTCTGCTGTGTATTTGATCACAGCAGAGTTATTGGGTAACAAATATATGATGCCTGACAGTTGATTTACAAACTTTCAGGTGTTATCTTCACACAGGTGAAGTTTCATGACTTTGGTCTTAGTAGTTGCAGAGCAATAGCTGTTTTAATTTGGGTGTGTATTTTTGGAGGAATTTGCCAGAAAACCTCATTGGGGCTTAATTTGTTACTATATCCAGTTGAGTTACTATTGGTCATGGTATCTGGCTGGTGTTAGCAACTAAAATGACTGTTGAGTTACAAACAATGCTGTTAGCAATTTTGCTAACATTAGCATGCTAAGCACTGCTACAGTGATTGCTATCATTGAGATGTGTTGTGCTAGCTACTCTCAATGATAGCTTCACATGAAAGATGTTTTTACTTACAATTTAAACAGTAACAACTTAAACCATTAAGTTTGTTATAATCACATATGTTAGTGCACATTTACAAATCACCCTCAACAACTGCAAAAACTTGCAGTGAGCGATTTATTGGGTCAAATCCGTGTGCCTCATTCATTTTGGCACCTCTGCCTTTTCCAGTATTCTCTGGTTCATGACTGATCACACTCCTGAATATGAAGAAAGTCTGCACTAATATGACAGAATGCACTTGGAGCTATATGACCACTGAGAAACTGTTCTAGTGTCATTTATACTTTATTCATTAGTATATATACGGCACACCGCCAGTCGCTCAAATTATACCGGGACCTTTTTGGGCTATAAGGCACACCCACCCCGTCTCCAGCTTCTCACCATTGAGTGATGCTAAGCTAACATGCAGCAGCTCTATTTCCTTCTTCGTTGGCCAGATTGATACTTTACATTGAAATGTAAATGAGTTGTGGGTTGACAGTGTTGAAAAAGTAGCGGCTTATAGACCAGAAAATACGGTATTATAAGTCAGATGGACATGAAAGTGTGCACAGTTACTGACCTTCTTCTTTTAATGATTGACATCTTTATTGAAAATATGCAGTGTGATACATACATAAAACAGTGCAACAATATAACAAATTCTGTCAGTAGTGACATTATTATACACTACTGATGCATTCGATCAAGAAACCTACCATTAAAAACATATTCTCAGGTCGCTGATCATTACCGAATATAGTTATTCAGTCTAATACTGTAGAAGTTATAAACATAATTAAAACTGAGTTACAATACACCAAAATCTTCTAAATGTCAGTAGTGGCAAAATTATATAGTAAAGATAGATCATACAATCAAAGATTCATACAAGACAGTTAATGACTGTAAGATAATACGATTTAAAAAAATAGTATAATATAACAAAAAAGGTCTCAGAAAAGTGGTGTCACTTCAGTTGTGACTGCTGGCGGGACATTAACAGCAGCTGTGTCATGTGTTTAAGATGGGAGGAACGCCATTTGGAGGTCTGGGAGCTCCCAACATGGAGCAAATGGCGGCTATGGGAATGCCAGGACCCAACATGAATCCTCAGGTGAAAATGAGTTTGTCATCGTCGCTGCCGCCCAAAACAACTTTTCTGTCAGGTCGTTAATAACTTGTCTGTCAACTTTAGGCACTTTCTGCTGACTTCCTGAAACTCATGCAGTCCATGGATCCAAAGTAAGGAAGTATTTTCATCTCCACACCTCATCCAGGAAATGTACCTCCATCTGTTTTCATAGAAAATTTAAATCATTGATGCCACTTGTAGATTGAATCCATTAGCGGCTGGACTGAACTTGAATCCAGGCCTTAAGACCGACGCGTCCAA
>CM035786.1:56135944-56255944 GCA_020466265.1 Siphamia tubifer
GTCTGCACTTATATAGCGCTTTTCCAACTTTGTGGTGCGCAAAGTGCTTTACATTCACCCATTCACACACACACTCATACACCAGTAGGTTTCTAGGGTCAAAGGTCAGTCCTACTGGGGGCCTAAGTCAGGATTTAGTGTCTTGCCCAAGGACACTTCGACATGTGGACAGCCAGAGCCGGGATGCAAACCGCCAACCTCTCGGTCATTGGGCGACCCACTCTACCAACTGAACCACAGCCCATATGACAGAACTACACTTGTCATTTCTGTTAAAGGACCGTCTTCCACTGATGCTCGAAAGCAAACACTGGACGAACTGTATGTAGGTCTGTGGTCCAGTGGGTACAGGTGAACCCCAATAGTTTGTAACATAAATGTATGCTTCATGTCTCTGATGTTGTTGGAGTGGCAGTGGGTCGTCCAATGACCAAAGGGTTGGAGGTTCGATTCCCAGCTCTTGGCTGTCCACATGTCCAAGTGTCCTTGAGCAAAGACACTGAATCCTGCCTTTGTCTACCAGTAAGGACTGACAGAAAATTAGAAACCTACTAGTGTATGTGTGTGTGTGAATGTGAGGCTAATTTAAACATTTTTAATTACAACATTTTCAAATAACATTTAGTTTTATCCTGTATTTTACTGTAAAACACTTTGGCCTTCTGTTATGTTGTAACGTGTCGAATAAATAAACTTGAGTTCAATATACTTTTTTGGTTTGTTTTAAATGCGTGTTAGGAGACACAGGCGAAGCCGCAGTGCGTCCCGTTCCCCCCGGAGGCGCCCGTCCAGGTCTCCTTCACCCAGACGGTGAGCAGACGCTTCAACAGTCACTGCTAAGCTAACCTTTGGAATGTGGAGGAACCCTAAAAAAATAAGATGGTGTGTTTGTGTTCCAGTCACAAAAAGGAGAAGAAAAAGGACAAGGAACGTGAGAAGGACCGAGAGCGGGACCGGCGGGACGACAGGGACCGAAGCCGAGATGAACGAGAGCGGTCCACCAGTAAGAAGAAGAAGAGCAAAGACAAGGAGCGAGAGCGAGACCGCAAGTCTGACAGTGAGAAGGGAGACGTGAAGGTTCGTCAAGATGATGGGTTCTGTTCTGACTCAGTGACAGGAACTGACGTGCAGGTAGAAAATAAGAGAAATCAGTCAGGGAGGGGGTGTAGTATGGAGGAGTTAAAGTGCCAAAATTAAATAAATAATTAAATGTCTCATGAATTAAAATTGGAATTAAATGTCAATTTCTTCAGTCTTTTTAAATCTCAGTTTGTTGATTATTTCAGTCTTTTTTTTTTACTATGGTGAATACTGGGGTGATTTTTGCAGATTATTTTGTTAATTGTTTCCATCATTTGTTAATTATTTTTGTGATTTTGTGTTTGATTTGTTGATTTCTTTGGTATCTTTAACAAATTTTGTTGATTACTTCAATATTTTTACTGGGTTTTTTTGTTGATTATTTGGTGAATTTTCCAAAAACACACTTACTTCCCTTATAACCAGTTATTGATCCATAAGGCATCAAAGCAGAAATCATGCAAAAAAAAAGGATTTTTTTTTTCTCTAATTCCTATGGTTGATTCAGTCGAGCTGCTGCTTCGTAATTATCACAAAAATAAAGTCAAAAATAATAACATACCTGTAGAATCTGGTCTAACGTGTTGATGACATCAGACATTAAGCGGCCGTTCTGTCCAATCAGAACCCTCCAGCTCTGAAAGACCAATTAACTAGAGTGGAATACACACGTTTCCACGGAAACCTTTATTCGGAATTAACACTTCCATATAAACATGAAAGAAATGGCTTTAATTCTGAATTATTCAGAATAAATAATGGGAATAAAAAAACCATCATGTAAACGTATCAAATGAACGATAAAGACATGAATACTTAAGCCGTGGAACACGACGGCACCTGTTGATCTTGTGCCGTTCTGCAACAGGTGACCCGGGATTATGACGAAGAGGAACAAGGCTATGACAGTGAAAAGGAGGGAGAGGAGGAGGAGGATGACGAGAGGAAGAGCGACTCAGACTCTGTGTCGTCGGCCAAAGCCCCAGAGGATCCGGAACAAACGGAGGGACAAGCACCCAAAAAGTCCAAACTGAACGGAGACGACCACCACCAGGAGGACATGGAGATGAGCGACTAAAGGTCCGTCACACACTGCACCATCTTCGTCATCTTCATTGATCTTCTTCTTTAAAACCTTCTTTTTTTATTTTTATTATCGGCCGCCCGTCACCCAAGTCAAAACAAAAAGAAAACAAAAAAAGGTGTTGTCTTAACTGTTGAAGTGCGGGGAAGAAACGAGGACGGAAACACGAGGAACTGTGTCACAACCTGTCTTTGCTGTACTTTTTTATAAAGGTTTTTTGTTTTACACGGATTTTTTTTTTTCTTTGTCCCAATGGTTTAAAAAAACAAACAAACAAATAACCCCACCCCTGTGCGTTTGACTCTGAAGTCGGTCTTTTTCTCATCTGAACCATCGTCAGTCACTCAAACCTTCACAGGCTTCCGTTTGGTTTTTTTTGCCGAAGCATTTTTGCTTTAACTTTTACTGTAACCATAGCTGTAGCTCAATGTGTTTAAAATGAAATCAAATACATTGTCCTCTGTAGGTTTTCCAAAGGAAACCAATAAAATAATAATTAAAAAAATAATAAAAAAATAAAACTGGGTCAAAATGTCTGGTTTTGTCGTGTGTTTGTGTTTTCTTACAGATCTCATACGACCATATTTAATTTTTTTTTCAACCGCCAGAAAATCTTCTTTAATGGGTTGATTTCATGTGACGTCACATTGCTCTGTAGTCAGTGTGTGATTTTCAGATGGAGGACAGGAAGTGAAGCAGAGTGAGTTTTCCGTTGGGAAAATGTCTGTTTTGTGTAGTTTACGGCTGCGACATTGTTCTAACAGAGAGAAGGAAAATTGTTGTTTAAAGCTGCATTTGTGGTCTGGAAGAGCAGAGTCTGCTAATGCTAATGCTAATGCTAATGCTAATGCCCACTCACTGAAAAAATCAAATTGTGTCTCTAAACTTTTCTAGTCTTTTATTTGCTGCTGGTGTCGTAGGGTGTCTGCAGGACCAGGTAGTTAATAATATCAACAGCACAGATTGATGGAAAGTCTTTGGCTTCTGTCCAAAACTCATACATTTTTGTCAGATACGTTTTTAACGATGTATCTGTGTTTGGACACTGGATCTAAATCCATACAATAAACACTCTCTTCAATGGTTTCCTCCATAGCGACATAGTACATGGTTACTTCCTGCCCTCCAGCTGAAGTCGGCCCCGGGCTTCTCTCTCACAGACTTTTTTTTTCCTCCGCTTTAATATATGAAGTGGACGAAGCCATGTATTGTCAGTCTACCTCTGCATTTTATTCTGTGGTCCCAACAACAACACAGTTAACACCTTAAAGTTACAGTGGCACCTAGAGATCAAACTGGGAAACGCACTTCTGATATTCTAATACACTACATCTGTGGAATTAAGCGTCTCTCTTTCACTCTCATTGTTTGGCCTCTTATGTGTTCCAGCGTTATTTCATTGTGTAAATGCATTTATCATGATAATAAAAATATGTAGATGATTTTAATCTTAAAAAATCTTGTGTTTTTTTTTTCTGCCAAAAATAAATTGAAATTTTGAGCATTCACCACAGCTCAATGTGAATTATCATCGTAAATAAACATTTATCAGTTTGTGTCACAGGAAGCTTAGCTAACAAAAGGTTTAGAAGCATGAAATAAACACCATGAAAACTAATGGATAAGGACAATAGTTTATGTTGTTACACCAGCAGTTTACACACACTGTTGTAACTGAGCAGAACCTGCTGGAACATTCTGTTTGGTCAATATCTGACATTTTCTCACTGACAGAGTGAATACCATACCTATAAGACATTAGTACCATATGTCCAAATATTATAGAATCATAACGGTATCATAACTATAGAGTAGACACATGGTCACCTTAGCATGGGTTTGAACCCCTTTTCCTTTTCCAGTTGATGCCAGCGCTGGAAAGTCGTAGTGATTCCCACCCTTGTCCTCTTCTGTTCTTCGTCAGCTTCCTCATGGCCGTAGCTTTTTCAAACACAGTTTTTACTTTGGTTTTGCTGTCGGTTGTCGTCTTTTCCATATCTGTTTATGTGAACACGCAGGAGGACTGATATTTGATGGACGTATCAGCAAATTCAATTCAATTCAATTTTATTTATAAAGCCCTAAATCACAACAAAGTCGTCTCAAAGGGCTTTACAAAAACACAATCAACTACAGAAATACATGAAAAAAGTCCCAAGCATCCCCTGTCCTTAGACCCTCCCCCTGTCCTTAGACCCTCCCCCTGTCCTTAGACCCTCCTTCTCGGCAAGAAAAAACTTCCAAACCCAGTGGGAAAAAGAAGAAATGTTGAGGAGAACCACATTGAAGGACAGATCCACTCCCATGGACGGACAGACTATAGATGAACGTCCATTTATAAATGAAGGAGGGGGGGCTGGTCCAGACAGGCAGGGGCGGTGGTCCGGGGTCACAGGTCGGCACAGGCGAGAAACTGCAGATCCTGTCGTCCATGGCTCCTGTGCAGACACTGTCAGGAAAACCACCACTCCCCCCAGGGGGGGGGACACCAGGTGACTAGTCATGAACAGACTTGGTATAAAAGATAGGTTATAAAAGTTACAGAAACAGGTGTGAGGGAGAGAAAGAGAAGAAAGAACTCAGTGTCTGTACTTCCCCCAGCATTCTAACTCCTAGTGCAGCCTAGACTGAACTGTGACCACATAATTTTTAACTAACCTGACCATAGTCTTTCTCAAACAGGAATGTTTTAAGCCTAATTTTAAATGTAGAGACTGTTTCAGCGTTTTTAATATTAAAGGGAAGATGATTCCATAAGACAGTAACCATGGTAACTAAAGGCTCTAGCTCCTACTGTACTTTTAGAAACCTTAGGAACTTTCAATAAACCTGCATTCTGAGAACGAAGGGTTCTATTGGGTTGGTACAGAACCAGATCATCTTTAAGATAAGAGGGGCCCATACCATTAATGGTTTTATATGTAAGGAGGAGGATTTTAAATTTAATTCTAGACTCAACTGGAAGCCAATGAAGGGTTTGGAGCACAGGGGTGATAGGGTTAGGGGTCAGGGGTCAGGGTTTGGAGCACAGGGGTGATGTGTTCTCTTCTATTAGATCCTGTTAATAATCTTGCTGCTGCATTTTGAACCAGTTGCAAGCTTTTTAGGGAATATATGAAAGATCTGGATCAAATAAAACTCCTACATTTTTAACTGTGGCACTGGGTGTTACACTTAAGTTGTCCAGAGTAACTATGTGGTCAGGTAGGGAGTCTCTCGCATCTTTAGGACCAATTATAATGACTTCAGTTTTTTCAGGGTTCAATAAAAGATAATTGGCACTCATCCAAGTCTTTATGTCTTGGACACATGTACTTAGTTTATCTATTTGTCTGGTCTGATCAGGTTTAATCGATAAATATAGCTGTGTGTCATCCGCATAACAATGAAAATTAAATTAATTTGTAATGATGTTACCTAAAGGGAGCATATATAGTGTAAACAAAATAGGCCCAAGGACTGACCCTTGAGGAACGCCATAATTAACTCTGGAGGACTGCGATGATTGTTGATTAACGTGAACAAATTGGTAGCGATTAGATAAATATGATTTAAAGCAGCAGAGGGCTGCTCCTCTAATACCTATATCACATTCTAATCTGTGCACTAAGATACTGTGGTCAATGGTGTCAAAGGCTGCACTAAGGTCTAATAACACCAGGACCCATATTAATCCCATGTCAGCGGCTAATAATAAGTCATTAGTAACTTTAACTAACGCTGTTTCAGTGCTATGATGGGCACGAAAGCCAGACTGACACTGTTCAAATAAACTATTATCCTGCAGGTATTGGCACAGCTGTTTAACTATTACTCGTTCTAAAACCTTTGACAGGAAGGGCAAATTGGATATAGGCCTATAATTGTCTAAAATGTCAGGATCTAGGGTAGGCTTTTTCAGAATTGGTTTAATAACAGCATATTTAAATGACTGCGGCACATATCCAGTAATTAATGAAGTGTTAATTATATTTAGGACAGTGTTAATAATTAGAGGCAGAATCTCTTTAAAGAGTTTCTTTGATTGAAGAGTTTCAATCAATGTAAAGTACAATGATTGACCATAGTTTTCCTCTGGTTCCACCCCCTCGACTGGACGAAAACATTGTTTTTTTTTTGTAAATATTCTATTTCAGTGCGTGATATGAGATCGTGAAGAGGTTTTCAAGAAATATGGTAAAAGAAATGCTCCAAAAAAAGATCTCCCACACCACCTTTAAATTAATAAATATGAACATGTTAATTACATATGTTCATATTTTTGCATATTTTATCACAGTTTAAGTAATTTTTTTAGGTGGGGTGGTCCCCATGAGTAAAAGATCAATTTGTGCCGAGTATGGATATTTATGCAAATGTGTGGCCCTTTAAATGCTTTTCCCCCTGGACGTCCCCATGAGGCATGAGGGGAAATAGGTGCAAAGCAAAGCATGTATTTTTGTTCCCTTATTTTAAAATTTGTATTAAATTAAGTTCTAATTATTTAATTTTTTAGACTTTTAAAAGTGTATTACATGTATGCGCGTGTGTGTATATATATATATATATTTTTTTTTTTTCTTTAAATAAAGAAAAGTAAATGTGTTTCTACCCAATGGCTACTTTATCAAAAATGATTGATGAACTTGGTCCACATGAGACATGGAAGCCAGTGTGTGTGTGTGTGTGTGTGTGTGGGGGGGGGGGGTGTTAGTGACAACATCAAGTCCAGTTTTCTCAGTGGTTTTTATTTGGTACATGTTCTATGAAAATAGAGCTTCAGACTTTTCCAACACATGCGGTACAAGTGAAGTGTGGATCCATGACAGAAACACACAGGAGCCACGCCCACCAATGCAGGAGCCACGCCCACCAATGCAGGAGCCACGCCCACCAATGCAGGAGCCACACCCACTCAGGCCGCTTCTGTTCCAAATACACCAAACTGATCATGTGACCTACGAGTTTAAATCCACTAACTGTTCACACTGCAGGGAAATGGGGACCACATGTGACCTGTATCTGACATGTTCCAGACCGTTCCAACCCAGACCACCTTCATATGTTTATTATTTTTAAAGTAACCATTTAAATACCGTTTAGGAACCAGTACCGTTTTTAAAGTACCGGTTTGGTATCGGTATTGAATGAAACCCTTTCGGTACTTAACCTTATCCATATGGGATAATAAAAAGTGCCAAAAATTTAATATTACGTCATTAAATAATTAAATGTCATTAATTGAAATGAAATGGATACATGTGTTGTGTTGGAAAATTACAATAAGATATAAATGTAATGTTTTATACAAATGTATAGTTCTGGGGTTTGAGTCTGTGCTCAGGTCAGGACGTCCCAGCTGGAGAGGACCCCAGGCCTCTGTGGAATAGTCAGGGTACAGTAAGGACAGCATGACACAGAGAGGGGGTCAACACCGTTTAGGACGAAGGAACAAAAGACCTTGTGTGGTTTGAGGGATGTTCGTGCAGGCTGGACATTCTGACCTTTTATTTGCAATTTTGTAACTTTGAAATCATCTTTACTGATTGAACTAATTTTAAACTATATTTGAGATATTAAAGTGAATTTAAAGACAATGGAATGACTCTAAGAAATGTTAATTCTTATCAATCGCTAGTAAGCCATAAATATACTTTAATTATCTATTTTTCCTAATAGTGTCATTAATTCATTAATATACCAATTCATTTGATGTATTTAAAACAAATATTTAACTAAATTACTTCCTGGTCCTTGTGTTGCAGTGGATCATGAATTTATTTTATCTGTCAACCTCATCCATCAAAGTCAGTGGGCGGGGCTAAAGTGAATCTAGTCAAATCCAGTCCACTGAATGTGTCGGAAGAAGAGTAGATTTTTTAGCAGTTGCCAATAAAGTTTAGTTTCCCAGAGTATCCAAACAAACGTAGAGGTTAAAGGTCACCCAGTGTGTGGGAATGTGTTCACACGCTCTGCATCAGTCCTTTATCTGGAACCCATTTGAATGGACGGGATATGCAGGGGAACCAATCAGCTGTTAAGACCCACCCACTGACTGTGATGAAATGAATTCATGATCCAGTGCAACACAAGGACCAGGAAATAACTAATTATTCAAATATATGTTGGGTTTTTTTTACCTTAAATTAATTAGTCTTTTGGCTGGGGGGTTAGACTTCCTGTCTGACAGACCAGGGTCAGGAGCTGGATGTCCAGCATCATTGGGGACAGCATGGGTGTCCCCCAGGGCTGCGTTCTGAGCCCAATGTTTTACCAGACCCTCCAGGATTTCATTATGTTGCAATTTGCAACTTCAATGCAGTAGCAGGGTTTTCTAGCTCCTCCCTCAGGGCGGAGCTTCACGAGTATCTTTTAGCCCCCCCCCCTCAGGGTGGAGCTTCACGAGTATCTTTTAGCCCCCCCCCCCCCAGGGTGGAGCTTCACGAGTATCTTTTAGCCCCCCCCCTCAGGGCAGAGCTTCAGGAGTATCTTTTAGCCCCCCCCCCCCCCTCAGGGCAGAGCTTCAGGAGTATCTTTTAGCCCCCCCCTCAGGGCGGAGCTTCAGGAGTATCTTTTAGCCCCCCCCCTCAGGGCGGAGCTTCAGGAGTATCTTTTAGCCCCCCCCTCAGGGCAGAGCTTCAGGAGTAACACCACTGTCTGCCTCTTATTTTATTTTACACTTTAAAACTAAAGGTAAAGTGCAAAAAATACTATGTACAATCTAACATTTAACCCTAACTCATCCCACCTGTTACTACTTTTGTCACGTTGACAGGAAGTGTGAAATCTAACAATTTTACTGCATAGCATAAATTTTTTACTGTACGTGACAAACCTCTGTAATGAATTGACACATTTATTACAACAGGTATTTCATTCCATTTTTAATGAATTAATGACATTTAATTCTTTAATGCTGTATTGGTTGAATTTTGCCCCTTTTCGTCCTGTCACCCTTGTCTTTATCCTTTTAATAAAATTCTATTTCATTTCTTGTCAATTTTAACCAATGTGAAATACTTAAGGCTACAGTTTTGGTATAAAAGATAAAAGATTCTTTACAAATAAAATGTATTCTTCAGTTCAGACAAAAACCTAAACATTAAAGTGGAACATGAACCAACACAAAAACAACTGTTTTCATCCTGCTTTGTGAACGTAGTGTAAGTTACAACATCATGCATAAACATGATTCAGAAAAAGTCCAAGTGTAAAGGAGCAAACTGTACCGGACAGGATGTTCAGGTAACCATGGAAACATGGAAAACAGAAAATAAAGAGTTTGTAAAAAGAAGCAGCTGGTTGGTCACATTAAAACTCAAAACAGAAAAATCAGTTATAATCAGATTACACCCTGGACCCAAACTCCCACAATTCCTTTAGTTTGGATTCAAACATGAATTTATCAAACACATTTGTTCAATCAACTTCTGCAGCATCCAACATTTATTCCCTCATAAACTTCTACTGGAGCTGCCTGGACCGTCTGGTCTGGTCTAGGACCGTCTGGTCTGGTCTAGGACCGTCTGGTCTGGTCTAGGACCGTCTGGTCTGGTCTAGGATCTTCTGGTCTGGTCTAGGACCGTCTGGTCTGGTCTAGGATCTTCTGGTCTGGGTCTAAACTCCAACACTCATCCTTCTGTGTTCTGTGTCTCAGAGGAAACACCTTCTTAGGAAGATAATGGACATAGTCTTAACTTTCCCACTAGTGAACAAACCACCCAGAACCAGCAGCAGGTGTCGGTCAGTGGTCCAGTTTGGACTGTGCAGCTCCTCTTCCTCAGTGTTTTGTGCTTTTCTAATGGAATCCACACATGTGAGGGAGGTTGAACCAGAACCAGAACCTTCCACCAAATGAGTTCAAACTAAACAAAAAAAGAACAGACTGAACAGATCAAGGAAAATAAGTCTATGTACAAAAATAGGAACCATTTCACAAACCAATATATTCTCAAAGTAACCGACAGAAAACAGAACAAAGACTAAATTCATGTATACACCCCCCCTCACCCCCCATCGGTGTTATATTACATTAAAAATATCTTTCAGTTGAACCAGTTAAACTGATCTTCGTAAGACTTCTTCAATCTAGATTAGTTTAATCAGACTACTTTAATCAGATTAGTTTAATCAGACTACTTTAATCAGATTAGTTTAATCAGACTACTTTAATCAGATTAGTTTAATCAGATTAGTTTAATCAGACTAGTTTAATCAGACTAGTTTAATCAGATTAGTTTAATCGGACTAGTTTAGTCAGATTAGTTTAATCAGATTAGTTTAATCAGATTAGTTTAATCAGACTAGTTTAATCAGATTAGTTTAATCAGACTAGTTTAATCAGACTAGTTTAATCAGACTAGTTTAATCAGACTACTTTAATCAGACTAGTTTAATCAGATTAGTTTAATCAGATTAGTTTAATCGGACTAGTTTAGTCAGATTAGTTTAATCAGATTAGTTTAATCAGACTAGTTTAATCAGATTAGTTTAATCGGACTAGTTTAGTCAGATTAGTTTAATCGGACTAGTTTAATCAGATTAGTTTAATCAGATTAGTTTAATCAGACTAGTTTAATCAGATTAGTTTAATCAGACTAGTTTAATCAGATTAGTTTAATCAGATTAGTTTAATCGGACTAGTTTAGTCAGATTAGTTTAATCAGATTAGTTTAATCAGATTAGTTTAATCAGACTAGTTTAATCAGATTAGTTTAATCGGACTAGTTTAGTCAGATTAGTTTAATCGGACTAGTTTAATCAGACTAGTTTAATCAGATTAGTTTAATCAGATTAGTTTAATCAGACTACTTTAATCAGATTAGTTTAATCAGATTAGTTTAATCAGACTACTTTAATCAGATTAGTTTAATCAGATTAGTTTAATCAGACTAGTTTAATCAGATTAGTTTAATCAGATTAGTTTAATCGGACTAGTTTAGTCAGATTAGTTTAATCAGATTAGTTTAATCAGATTAGTTTAATCAGACTAGTTTAATCAGACTAGTTTAATCAGACTAGTTTAATCAGACTAGTTTAATCAGACTACTTTAATCAGATTAGTTTAATCAGATTAGTTTAATCAGACTAGTTTAATCAGACTAGTTTAATCAGATTAGTTTAATCAGATTAGTTTAATCGGACTAGTTTAGTCAGATTAGTTTAATCAGATTAGTTTAATCAGACTAGTTTAATCAGACTAGTTTAATCAGACTAGTTTAATCAGACTACTTTAATCAGACTAGTTTAATCAGATTAGTTTAATCAGATTAGTTTAATCGGACTAGTTTAGTCAGATTAGTTTAATCAGATTAGTTTAATCAGACTAGTTTAATCAGATTAGTTTAATCGGACTAGTTTAGTCAGATTAGTTTAATCGGACTAGTTTAATCAGATTAGTTTAATCAGATTAGTTTAATCAGACTAGTTTAATCAGATTAGTTTAATCAGACTAGTTTAATCAGATTAGTTTAATCAGATTAGTTTAATCGGACTAGTTTAGTCAGATTAGTTTAATCAGATTAGTTTAATCAGATTAGTTTAATCAGACTAGTTTAATCAGATTAGTTTAATCGGACTAGTTTAGTCAGATTAGTTTAATCGGACTAGTTTAATCAGATTAGTTTAATCAGACTAGTTTAATCAGATTAGTTTAATCAGATTAGTTTAATCAGACTACTTTAATCAGATTAGTTTAATCAGATTAGTTTAATCAGACTAGTTTAATCAGATTAGTTTAATCAGATTAGTTTAATCGGACTAGTTTAGTCAGATTAGTTTAATCAGATTAGTTTAATCAGATTAGTTTAATCAGACTAGTTTAATCAGATTAGTTTAATCAGATTAGTTTAATCAGACTAGTTTAATCAGACTAGTTTAATCAGACTACTTTAATCAGATTAGTTTAATCAGATTAGTTTAATCAGACTAGTTTAATCAGACTAGTTTAATCAGATTAGTTTAATCAGATTAGTTTAATCGGACTAGTTTAGTCAGATTAGTTTAATCAGATTAGTTTAATCAGACTAGTTTAATCAGATTAGTTTAATCGGACTAGTTTAGTCAGATTAGTTTAATCGGACTAGTTTAATCAGATTAGTTTAATCAGATTAGTTTAATCAGATTAGTTTAATCAGACTAGTTTAATCAGATTAGTTTAATCAGATTAGTTTAATCAGATTAGTTTAATCAGACTAGTTTAATCAGATTACTTCCAGAGCTAGTGTTTAGAAAAGTTCTTTTATCTGACTGAAAAGTTCCGCTGTAGGTGATTCTGTCTGATTTTAATCTGATCAGATATTTGGAATAAAAATGAGACTAATACACTTCAGGTTAAAATTTTGACTTTTGCAGTGTAACCCCTCCCTTTATGCCCCCCCCCATCACAGCAGCAGCAGCAAACATAAACCAGTCCTTTGATCTTCAGTGAACAGCTGATACAGAGTCTTGATCCGATACTGGGTCCTGAATTGATATTTCTTGAACATTAAAATGTAAACAGACCCAGGATCTGCCTTCATTTCATTTTCCTTCTGTTTTATTGGTTTATTTGACCTGAGCGTCACAGCTGTGGTTTTAACGCGGGTCGCTCATCTGATTAACACGGGTCAGACAAACCAGGGCTGCAACGGTGAAGCCACGCCCCCTGACCCACCGTGACGCTCACATCTTCTCTGTGGCTGGTTTTGTGAAGCCCCTCCCCTTTTCTGACACAGACTCTGTTCCAGTCTGAGCTGCACCAACTTTTACTCTTTCATTTGTTTTTCCCTCCAAAGACCTCGAGCTTCAACCCGACACCAGCGGATCTTTTATTCTGTCGCAGGTTAAACAAACACCAACGAAAAAAACCATATACTAAGTGGGTTTCCAATAGTTAACAGGGCTATGGAAAACCCAGAAACATTCGGAAGCATATGGGATAAAATTAGCAGGAGCGTAGAAGGGGTAGATCAGGGGGGTCCAAACTGCAGCCTGTGGTCCATTTTTAATTGACCCACAAGAAGGTAAAGGTAATGATACTGTCCTCTGCACTTTACCCAGCTGTGATGCCATTGGTACCTGTAAGGGGGGGGGGGGGGGGGGGACCTGTAAGGAGCAGTGGGCAGCCATTTTTTTTTTGGGGGGGGGGGGGGGGGGACGGGGGGGGGCATGTGCTGCTGTAGAACCAGGCTAATGGTCAGAATCACCTGCTGGAGGATTTGACCCAAACAAACATGTTTTTGGATGATGGGGGGAAAGTGGAGCACCGGGAGGAAACCCACCCAGACACGAGGAGAGAAACATGTGAACTCCACAAAGAAAGGTCTGCACGGTCCAGGAATCTAACCTGCGTCTTGTGAGGTTCATGGTGTAGACTCATACTATTACAGGTAGAATGGAAATTCCAGATGCTTCTGTGATGTTTCCTGTCGTCGCTAACGTTAAAAACTGAACAGTGGGTTTTGTTTTGTTTTTACAGTGAAGTTAAAAACCAAACACACAAAGTACATTTGGTGAATATTTTCCAGTTGTTTGACTCCAGCTGAGGTTCACAGTGTCCTTTTACAAACGGCACAGACGTCAACAGCTGATCTGCTCATCTTCGTACAAACACCTGTTCAGGGCCGTACCCCCCCCCCCCCACACACACACACACACCCATTGGCAACTGGACTCAGCCTCCTGCACCTGAAAATACTGGAGTCCAGGATGCGGGTCTGACCTCGGATTTCTGCCAACATGTACCTCTGGACCCAGGTTGGACAAAGTGGACCACTATAGACCACACACACCAGTTAGACCAAAGTGGACCAGGTAGACCCAGGTGTACTCTGGGCAGAACCAGATGGACTCAGATAGACCCAGGTGAACTTATAGACTCAGGTGGACTCGGGCAGACCCAGGTAGACTTAGGTAGACCCAGTTAGACTCGGCAGACCCAGGTGGACCAGGACAATTAGCTGCAGTCGTCCTGTCCTTTCCTTCTCTCCTGTTTTCCTTTTGTGGTTGGAACTGTACAAACTGTGGTCAAGTCACTGTGAGCTCAGTGGGGTCAAAGGTTAAAGGTCAGGGAAGCGGCTGGGGTCTTCTTTGTAGTCATTGGGGATGGTAAAAATGGATTCCTCAAACTCATCGTAGCGAAACTCCTGAAACGTCACTGTGGCCGTGATGGTGGGAAACACAGGGATGTCTGAGGAAGAAGAGGAAAGACACGTGAGGAAGAGGAAGAGGAGGAAAGACACATGAAGAAGAGGAGGAAGAGGAGGAAAGACACATGAAGAGGAGGAAAGACACGTGAGGAAGAGGAAGAAGAGGAAAGACACATGAAGAAGAGGAGGAAGAGGAGGAAAGACACGTGAAGAGGAGGAAAGACACGTGAGGAAGAGGAAGAAGAAGAGGAAAGACACGTGAAGAAGAGGAGGAAAGACACGTGAAGAAGAGGAAGAGGAGGAAAGACACGTGAAGAAGAGGAAGAGGAAAGACACATGAAGAAGAGGAAGAAGAGGAAAGACACATGAAGAAGAGGAAGAGGAGGAAAGACACGTGAAGAGGAGGAAGAGGAGGAAAGACACGTGAAGAAGAGGAAGAGGAGGAAAGACACGTGAAGAAGAGGAAGAGGAGGAAAGACACATGAAGAAGAGGAGGAAGAGGAGGAAAGACACATGAAGAGGAGGAAGAGGAGGAAAGACACATGAAGAAGAGGAAGAGGAGGAAAGACACATGAAGAAGAGGAAGAGGAGGAAAGACACATGAAGAAGAGGAAGAGGAGGAAAGACACATGAAGAAGAGGAAGAGGAGGAAAGACACATGAAGAAGAGGAAGAGGAGGAAAGACACATGAAGAAGAGGAGGAAGAGGAGGAAAGACACGTGAGGAAGAGGAGGAAAGACACGTGAGGAAGAGGAAGAAGAGGAAAGACACATGAAGAAGAGGAGGAAGAGGAGGAAAGACACGTGAAGAGGAGGAAAGACACGTGAGGAAGAGGAAGAAGAAGAGGAAAGACACATGAAGAAGAGGAGGAAGAGGAGGAAAGACACGTGAAGAGGAGGAAAGACACATGAAGAGGAGGAAAGACACGTGAGGAAGAGGAAGAAGAAGAGGAAAGACACGTGAAGAAGAGGAGGAAGAGGAGGAAAGACACGTGAAGAAGAGGAAGAGGAGGAAAGACACGTGAAGAAGAGGAAGAGGAAAGACACATGAAGAAGAGGAAGAAGAGGAAAGACACGTGAAGAAGAGGAAGAGGAGGAAAGACACATGAAGAAGAGGAAGAGGAGGAAAGACACGTGAAGAGGAGGAAGAGGAGGAAAGACACGTGAAGAAGAGGAAGAGGAGGAAAGACACATGAAGAAGAGGAAGAGGAGGAAAGACACATGAAGAAGAGGAAGAGGAGGAAAGACACATGAAGAAGAGGAAGAGGAGGAAAGACACATGAAGAAGAGGAAGAGGAGGAAAGACACATGAAGAAGAGGAAGAGGAGGAAAGACACATGAAGAAGAGGAAGAGGAGGAAAGACACATGAAGAAGAGGAAGAGGAGGAAAGACACATGAAGAAGAGGAAGAGGAGGAAAGACACGTGAAGAAGAGGAAGAGGAGGAAAGACACGTGAAGAAGAGGAATAGTCAGGTTTGTGAGGAAGTAAAAAGGAGAGAGTGGGGTTTTGTGTGTGTGTGTGTGTGTGTGTATTTGGCTGTAATTTGATGAGAAGTTTTGTTCATGTCACCTGCGGTCTATTTTCGTGGATCTAGGTCAAAGGTCAAGGTCAATAAAATTCAGTGTCCACTTTTAATGTGAATGATTTCAAACTTCTTGGGTAAATATAGATTTGATAAAGGGTTCATCACACTGAATATTAGACTGAAAAAGACTTGACCTTCATGGTCAGCGCCAAAGGTCAAAGTTCACCAAATATTTATATGTTATTGTTTGCACTCTAGCGTCACCAGTTCTTCTGACTGAAACTGACTGAATTGGTCAAGTATTGTGCTATGCATGACATTTGATTATGTTTTTCAGCAGGTTTTCACAAAAACTACCGGACCAATTTCCATTACATTTTCAGTAAATGTATGAAGCGGTCCAGAATAGATCCCATTAAATTTTGGTGAATGTAGGTCAAAGGTCACAGTCACCAAAAATATGTTTTCACAACGATCAGACATAGAGCCAATCAGGTCAAATGTAAGAAAGGGGGCGGGGTTTGTTGTCCCTGGCAACACTTGTTTGTTTTCACATTTAGTTACTTATTGAGAAAATTATTCATAAAAGTCCATCTAGTACCAGTACCAGTACCAGTACCAGTACCAGTACCAGTACCAGTAGGGGTCCAGGTCCAGTGTCCTGTGTGGGTGTGTACTCACCCAGTTTAACAGGAAACCCTGGGGGGAGCTTCATCTGAACAAACTCCCTGAGTTTATTAAAGTGCTTAAAGGGTGCGATCACTTCCAGAACGTTCAATAACCTGAAAACAAACACAGACGTTCAGGGATGAACAGCCACATGCTTTTACACTTTTACACAGTTCACAGATGGAAAAGTACTTAAGTAGAGTTTTTAGGTGTGTACTTTACTGGAGTATTTATTTTTCTGGCAACTTTTTTACTTTTACTCCCTACATCTGTTCATAAATATCTGTACTTCATACTGTGTACATTTATATAAATATGTGTACTTTATACTGTGTACATTTATATAAATATGTGTACTTTATACTGTGTACATTTATATAAATATGTGTACTTTATACTGTGTACATTTATATAAATATGTGTACTTTATACTGTGTACATTTATATAAATATGTGTACTTTATACTGTGTACATTTATATAAATATGTGTACTTTATACTGTGTACATTTATATAAATATGTGTACTTTATACTGTGTACATTTATATAAATATGTGTACTTTATACTGTGTACATTTATATAAATATGTGTACTTTATACTGTGTACATTTATATAAATATGTGTACTTTATACTGTGTACATTTATATAAATATGTGTACTTTATACTGTGTACATTTATATAAATATGTGTACTTTATACTGTGTACATTTATATAAATATGTGTACTTTATACTGTGTACATTCTCAGAATAGACTCATTACCTTTTCAAACTAACCAGATGTGACATTAATAAAACTAAGTCACTTCAGAGGGAAAATCAGTGGAGGAGAGAAACTATATATAACTATAATTCTAAGTCATATAACTATATTATATACTATATAGTATATAATATACTATATAGTATATAATATACTATATAGTATATAATATACTATATAGTATATTATATACTATATAGTATATTATATAATATAGTTATATGACTATAGTATATAGTACTGTGAGATATAGTTATATGACTATTATCTAATAGTTTTAAATTTTATTTCACAATTTTGACTTTTTCTATTACAATTATACATTTTTTATCTCATGATGACCCCCCCCCCCCATTTTTTCTAAATGTTCTGTCCTAAACTGAGTAACTGTGACCTGATCAAACACATCTTCACACTAACTCACTTGTAAAGACTTTATCTTGGATACTTTTGAAACTTGTCTGGTTAAATAAATATTATTTCATTCATGGGAAAAAAATCTATGCAGTTTTACTTTTCACTTTATTACGAGTGTGAAATGGTACTTTTTTACTTTTACTTCAGTAAAGAAGTTGAATCAGTACTTCTACTTTTACCAGAGTATTTTTCACACCAGTAGCTGTACTTCTACTGCAGTACAGAATGTGGGTACTTTGACCACCTCTGACAGAGTTCTACTGGGTCTTAAAGGGTCCTTCAGATCCTGTGGACTACCCTGGTTCTTCCTGCCAAAACTAAATCCTGAATAATATGGACTTGATCAATGTCTGTAATTGATTGTTTTTTCTAATTAACTCTGTAAAGCCCTTGTTTTGTCCAAATCAAAGCCACTTACGATTCGATGCCCAGAGGGAAGTCTTGGCTCATGGCTATGGTGGCTTTGAAGTTCTTCTTACTCTCTTTACACACCAGCTCTCGTCCCAGATGTGGCGCTCTGAAGGACGAAAAACTTTTTATTAGAGTTTATTGCAAAAAAATAGACCCAAATGAACTAATAATAGAAAAAAATGCACTAAAAATACACTAAAATGTACAGAAATATGCAAATATGCACTAAAAATACAGTAAAATAAATCAAAAAGCCCTAAAAATGGACTGAAATGCACAGAAATACACTAAAATGCACCAAAAATATACCAAAATGCACTAAAAATACACAAAAATGCACAGAAATACACTAATATGTACAAAAATTACACAAAAATGCACTAAAAATAAAAAAAAAATGCACACAAATACACTAATATGCACTAAAATACACAAAAATATAACAAAACGCACTAAAAAATAGAGTAAAATGCACTATAAATACAGTAAAAGTGCATAAAATACAGAAAAATGTAGTATAAATGCAGTAAAAGTGCAGGAAAGTGTTTTGAAGACATACTTTCCATTATCAACGCTCATATATTCTTCCCAGGTGATGGTGTTTGCTGATGGGGGGGTTAAGGACGGCCTCCTCGTCGGCTGAAGAACAAAAGGACAGAAAAAAACACTCAGACTGTGGATTCAAAACTAGAAATATTTTAACTGATTAGAAAAAACTTTCTGTCAGTGGATATTCTTTACTTATGAATCAATGTTGTAATACATGATAGTGTTTCCATGGCAACGACAGAGCCTCTGAACGTCCAAATATGGTCATATGTGATGACCATGATAAGATGAAGAACTGTATTTTGAACTAATTATTGACATGTATTGATAGTTTTAGTGGATGAGCGGGTTTGATCTGTAGACGGACGTGTTCACTGGGTTTTAATGGTTGAAATCAGAACAGACTCCACTAGAGGGCGCTGCTGCAGCGTAACCAAACGCAAACACTGGTTCTGAGGGTCAAACACAACACATGTCCAGCATTATTATTTTCATCTGTGGTCATTTATTGTTTCTATTTTGGATATATGTGTTTATTTATTTGGTCTAATTTTGATCTTTTTTAATGAATATTGCAGCTTCATTTTTGTCTTCACTCATTTTGATCCCAGTGTTTGTCCATAGGATATGTTAATATTATAAATGTGTTCATTTATTTGTTACCTATGTGTGTTCCTTTAAGAAACCATTACATTTCCCTTATTGACAAAAATAAATAATAAAATAACAATATATATATATATATATATATATATATATATATATATATATATATATATATATATATATATATATATATATATATATATATATATATATATATATATATATATAAATGTAGTAGGAACCTCTTCATTTCTTTCTTTTTTCCTTTAACTTATGTCCATGAATAAAAATATGTAAATGCTACAAAAAAGGACCACCTGCAATAATGCAGGAAGTTCAGTTTTAAAGCAGAGATGGACGTTGAAATGAGTGTGAATGATTTTTTTTTTTTATTATTCTATTATTGTAATGTAAAATTGTGAAATGAGGGTTAGGATTTTATAACTTCTCTGAACTTCAACCTACTCCTTTTGAGTGGTGACTCTTTCACCATTTTCTTGCCTATTTTGTTCATTTATTTATTAAATTGGTCTAATTTACTTAATTTTTCACTCATTTGTTGATTATTGTTTACTTATTCTGATGTTTCTATTTGTCCATTTTTCCCGTATTTTATTAACTTCTGAATTTTTTCATCTATGATCATTGTACTACTTGCTTATGGTTATTTTTTCCCTTTTTTTTTGCCTATTTTGAGTCTTATTTATTTTTTTATTTTATTTTATTATTACCCTGCCCCCTGAAGGTGAAATGGGGGGGTGTTGTTGTTATTTGGGGGGGTTTGGTCATCCGTTTGTCAACAACTTTCTATAAAAACTACTGTATACATTTTTGTGAAAATTACAGATGTTGAAATGGACAATAAATATATCGGTACATTAATCCACAGCCCATAATACAACAGCATGGTCGCACACTGGGGTTAAACACTATAAAAACTTATATATATATAAATATATAAATAATTTAAAAAATAAATAAAAAACACTCTCCTTTCACACACTAAAAATACAAAAATGAATGAATATAAATACAGTGTGTGTCTGTATATATATATATATATATATATATATATATATATATATATATATATATATATATATATATATATATATATATATATATATATATATATATATATATATATATAATTAAAAAAAACATTTTTGTAATAAATAAATAAAATAAAAACAAAGCCCAACCCCAGTGTGGTGTGACACACTGGGGTTAAACTCTCACACACTAAGACTTGTTTTTGTGATGAGCACAGTGTACACACTCTGCGCTGGTATGTGGCCACGCCCCCTCCATCATTCCACTGCTCAGACGCTTTGAGGGTTGAGCCACAACATCAATACTTTGAAAACACTGTGTCCATGAGATGTCCATCTGATATAAGAGGTCGATATTTTGTCTGGTATCAGTGTCTATTGCATCGGTTCATAAACAGTTTTTTCTCTTGATGTGATTTAGGGACAAAAGAGACAAAAAAGAGAAAAGTATCCTACAGTAGGGAGGGAGCAAGAGAAAAAATAAAGTTGGGAGAGTGGAAGCTCTGGAAACATCCAAACAAAAAAAGGAAGGTTTGGGACACATTGGCTGAGAATTTTAAAGATGATGAGCGGCTTCCAGTGTTGGTGTCCATGGAAACTGGGTTCAAATGTGTCTTTGGATGTTACAGGTTGTCGACCCCTGGTTTAGATGTGTGTGTGTGTGTATATATATATATATATATATATATATATATATATATATATATAAACTCCTTACCATGCATGGAGGGTTCCACCCCAAGTCCAGTGTCCTGAGGCTGTACACTAAGCGAAAGGAAGGGGGCCGAGGACTAGTAAGTGTCAGAACTACTGTCCAGGAGGAAACGGTGAACCTCCAGGAATACATCAAGAAAATGGCCCCCAATGACCAACTGCTAAGTGAATGCCTCAGGCAACAAAAGCCCAGTAAGGTCGAGGAACCAGAGGGGCTATCATGGAAGGACAAACCCTTGCATGGTGTGTACCATCGACAAAATTGAGGAAGTGGCTGATATGGAAAAGACATACCAGTGTCTGGAAAAGGAAAAAGAAAAAAGGAAAAAGAATGTCTCCAGCAGATACAAGGAACAACATCACAGATCTCTGTACAAAAGAGAACATTGTTAGGAACAGCTAAGATCCTGCACAGAACCCTCAGGCTCCCAGACCTCTGGTAGAGGACCCGAGTCTGAAGGAGACACCGCCCACGTGGGGCGAGAGGAACATTTTTTATATATATATATATATATATATATATGTGTGTGTGTGTGTGTGTGTGTGTGTGTGTGTATATATATTAAAGCCATGTCCTAAATGTCTGCTCACTTTACAAAATTGACCTTTGACCTTTATTTTGGGGGTACCATCATTTACAAAGTACTTTGTCCCATTAGGGTATATATTTTTATAAAAAATTCATGAAACAACACCCCGAAGGGAAATATTTTTCGATAGTCACGCGTGTACTATACATTATCATTGTTATACATTATTATTTTAAGGTTATTACAGCTTATTACTGCTACTACTCTAACAGACTGGATAAAACAGCTGTTATAACGGAGCGATTATTTACTTTAAAAGTGGCCAAACTACCTGCGGAATGATACAGTACCGTGCATCTGAAGTGACAAAACCCGTTACCATTGGCAGCGGGCGTAAACGTCACAGCAGGCGGTTATCGAACAAAATCTGCCCGCTGAAGGCTGGGAACGTCAATTCAAAGTGAATGGGAACTGTTGTAACGTTCTAGAGGGCTATGGAATAAAATGTAAAAAATAATTGATAAAAGAACAATGTCTTCATTATCCATGAACATATTTGATTTAAAAAAACATTTATTTAACTTCAGATTGATTCTAAAATCATAAAAAATATACATAAAAAAATATTCGCGTTAGTTATGAATTCCGAAAAGTTGATGAACATAAGATTGAATGGACGACGACAAATGTTCAAGAGGCCACAATTAAGTCTGATTATTTTCTGAGTGAAGTAGGATTTAAAAAAAACATTTTAATTCAAATTAAAGATGGATTTGTATATTTTCTCGTCTCGTCATCTGAACCCGCTTTATCCTCACTAGGGGTCACTGGGGGCCTAATCCAGCTACAGTGGGTGAAGGCGGGGTACCCCCTGTACCCTCCAGTTCATCTCAGGGCTGAACATATATAGACAAACAATCACTCTCACATTCACACCTATGGACAATTTAGATTAACCAATCAAACCAGTGGTCCCCAAACTGCGGCCCGCCTCCACATTTGGTCCGACCCCCTGAACAATACCAGAGAGCATTTTGATTTTTTTTTTCATATATGTGTATTTGTATTTGATAATAAAGTTGGACTTTAAATGTTCCTTAGTTTTGAACTATTTTCATTATTAACTATTAGTTAGTGACTAGTTTAACACAAGAACTTTAACAGATGCTCATATGAGTCATTTAAGTCAGAGATTCTGCTCTGACAACTGAGCTGAACTGTTAAGATGAAGAAGTTTATGTTTATGTTTATATTTTTTTCTGTGAAGAACTCAGAGAGGGTTATTTGATTGTGGCTTTTTGGAAAACAATACATTTTTACATTTTGGCACTCCTGCAATCGTCACACTTTTTCTGTTACGAACTGACCCCGGGCCCCTCATCAGAGAAGGGAAAAGGTATGTGGCCCTCACAGGAATAAGTTTGGGGACCCCTGAATTAAACTATCAGTGCATGTGTTTGGATGGTGGGAAGAAACCGGAGTACCCGGAGAAAACCCACGCAGACACGGGGAGAACATACATGTTGCATGACTACGCTAATCACTTAAATTAATGAACTTCAACTTTGTCTTCCATTTAAGAGATTAGCATGAAAAGGTGTAGAGCAGCGTCGGTGCTGCTCTTCTATCATATCGTAGCAGACTAGGGTCAAGGGTTTAAAAAACACAAATGGAAATGTACCTTTGTCTTTTAAAAACAAATCTTAAATTAATGAACTTCAACTTCATTTTCTTCCCTTTTATTTTGGTGAATCCATTTCATTGGGCGACTTTTCCCCGGCTCTGGCTGTCCACATGTCGAAGTGTCCTTGAGCAAGACATTGAACCCTGACTTAGTCTCCCAGTAGGACTGACAGAACCTTAGAAACCTACTGGTGTATGAGTGTGTGTGAATGGGTGAATGTGAGGCTAATGTAAAGAGCTTTAAGCACCATGAAGGTGGAACAGAACTATAGAAGTGCAGAACATTTACCTCATTGTCTAGTTCTGTCATTATGGTCATGTGGCAGGTATAGGTTTATAAATATGGGTTCATAAATATGTCCAGAGATATGAGTAGAACCCTCTGCAGCAAACACCACCACGTCACAGGATTATTTTCCCCTTAAACTCTTCCACCAATCACTGCTGTTTCTCCAGTGGACACAGTGAGCACACTCACACTGCACTTGTTTTCCACAGTGGACACCAGTGGGAACAGATTCAGGCCAGTGTGAACAAACGCAGACACAAAAAGACAGGGGACAAAAAGCAGCAGTTCCATTCACACGCTTTGTGTCCAGGGTTTATACAAGAGACGGCTAAGCAAACTGTGGAACATACTGGAGAGGGGGGGGGGGGGTGTAACCACTGGGGGGCAGTTATCCATAGAAGTGGACTGAGGAAGAGTAGGAGGATGAAGAAGCAGAGGAGGAGGAAGAGGATGAGGAAGAAGAAGAGTTGGAGGAAGAGGAGAAGGAAGGAGCAGATGAGGAAGAGGAGAAGAAAGAGGATGAAGAGGATGAAACATCACAGAAAGAATGTTCCAGTAAAGTGTGAACAAAGGTTTGGGTTTAAACCCACAGCTTTGTTTTGGCTCAAAGGTCCAGATCAGTGGTTTTTAAAGTGGGAGGTGGAGTTCCACTGGGGGGGGGGGGTACTAGACTGCAGGGGGGGTAGAGCTCCACTTTTTTTCCCCTTTCTGATCCAAACTCTCAGTGCAGCAGGTAACTGCAGATTCAGCCAAAATCCTCCACTTTCTGATACAAACAGGATATTTGGTTCAAACCCCTCTCTTTAAAAAAAAACAAACTTCCCATGAAAAAATACCAAGATGGTGACCACAAAATCTAAAATGTCCATCCAAACTTTGTTATTTCCTTAATAACTGGAAATGCATTTATTTTCAGCCCCATAAATGTATAGCAGTTAAATATAAAGTTGGGTCTTGCAGATATTTTGGTAACAAATACATGTCTGTATCTATTACAGTTCTTCACATACAGCAGGCTGATACTTGTACAGACTCGGAAGAGCAAGAAATTAATAACTTTGATTGTTATTAAATGAATAAATCGCTCGCTCGTCATCTGAACCCGCTTTATCCTCACTTGGGTCATGGGGGTCACTGGGGGCCTAATCCAGCTACAATGGGTGAAGGCGGGGTACACCCTGTATGAGACGCCAGTTCATCTCAGGGCTGAACATATATAGACAAACAATCACTCTCACATTCACACCTATGGACAATTTTAGATTAACCAATTAACCTATCAGTGCATGTGTTTGGATGGTGGGAGGAAACCGGAGTGCCCGGCGAAAACCCACGTGGACACGGGGAGGACATGTAAACTCCACACAGAAAGGTCTGGTACGGGATTCGAACCAGGGTCCTTCTTGCTGTGAGGCACGAGTGCTAACCACTGCACCGCCGTGCTAACCGCTGCACCGCCGTGCTAACCGCTGCACCACCGTGCTAACCGCTGCACCACCGTGCTAACCGCTGCACCACCGTGCTAACCACTGCACCACCGTGCTAACCACTGCACCACCGTGCTAACCACTGCACCACCGTGCTAACCGCTGCACCACCGTGCTAAGCACTGCACCACCGTGCTAACCACTGCACCACCGTGCTAACCGCTGCACCACCGTGCTAACCACTGCACCACCGTGCTAACCACTGCACCACCGTGCTAACCACTGCACCACCGTGCCGCCCTGCATATTGTTTGTGAATTTACATATTGTTTGTAAATGCCTTAATTTAGCATATATCAAATTAAAGTAAAGTGTTTACTATTTAAAACAGGGGTGTCATACTCATGTTAGTTCAGTTCTACATTCAGTCCAATATAATCTGAAAAGGACCAGACCAGTCAAATAACAGTGAAAAGAAACAAATGACATTCTGATAATGTTTACATCTGTAATGTTTCCCTTAAAATGTGAAGAACATCTTGGTGCCCAGGTCAGAATTTGGCCCTTGGTGAAATCTATTTGGGGAACTCTGCACTAAACTCTTAGAAACAGAAGCAGAAAATGCTTCAAATTGTGTCTAATTTTCTTTAGACATTCCAGGTTGTTCACATTTGTTCAGGTTATTCACATTTTATGGTTACGGGATAGTTTGTAAATGTCAATATATTCATGATTTAATATTTTTTGCAGTAAAACAATGACAAAAATGTTAAGTTATTATCATTTACAAGCAAAGACAAAACTGACGAGAAAATATGGAGTCATTTAAAAGGTCATTATGCTCGTCATCCCATGGGCTACATTAGAACCATTGGCGGGCCGCATTTGGCCCCAGGGCTGGATGTTTGGGACCCCTGGATATAGATAAACATTAACGTGGGATCACCCTTTGTGGGTTAAAAGTCAAACACACCTCGAAGTTCTGCTCTATAAGGTTCCCTCCTTTGCTGAGACTCTCCATGATGGCTTTGTTCCTCAGGATGTCCTCCTCACTCAGGTGTTCGCGTCTCTTCCTGGACTCTAGGACCAAACCGTTCACCGAATAAAAATCTGCCAGGAAATTTCCCACACGCTCCTGGAGACAAAACAAACCTTCAGGTGAGTCCTCCTGCTGCCACTGCAATTTCCCTTTCATGTCAAATGAGGGACAGACAAACAATCTGCACATAACTCATCTGTGACCTCCGTGCCCCCTACTGAGCATGTGCGGAATTTTAACCTTTAAAGACCCACCCAATAACTGCTGATCCACCAAACCTATGGACAGAATAATTAGGGTGAAGTTCAGCTTCTTAGCTTTAAATCCTGATCATGTAACCATATTTGGATGTTGAGGGGCTCCGTTACCATGGAAACAACGTCATCTTCTACAATGGCCCTGTTTCCATGAGTTTTTATTCCTGTTTAATTCCTTTCAGATTAATCCTGTAAACACCTAATTCCACTTGAAAAAGGACTTTTCCCAAATAGCCCATAAAGACCCAAACTTCCACCATTGACCAAAAGCATCTACTGATTTAAACTGTTGATGTACTAATCTTATCAATACTTGTAAATAATTGGGGTAAAATGGAATTTCTCGTCTTTTCATCGTCATCAGATATGACCTATTTGGACGCCCAGAGGCATCCAAATTACAAGTGTCTGTTAGGGTCCACTGATTTTGCTGCCTGCGTGCTCCCGGGCCCCGCAGGGCTGGGATCCCACCTCAGCCGGTGTGCGCTGGCCACTGTGGGGTTTCTGGGACTCGCATGTGCATTAGACTCCTGTGTTTGCAAACAGGTCAGGTGGGTTGCCAACATCGCAGCAGACGCCTGGCGCCTGTTGCAAGCAAGGCAGTCCCCTCCCTGGCGACACAGTTGGTGTTCTGGGGGAAAAGGGGTCCCGTTCCTCCCGAGGCCTCTAACCCTAACACTGACCCGGGGGAAAGAAGTCCAGTCGGAGGGTGCTGTAAAGCTCGCTGCAGGAGCCGCGAGCCATCTTCACCCCCGGACCCTTTCTGGCCGACCTGGAGGCGGTCACGGCGACCCGCTATGGAGGAAAATGTGCCTGGTGGGGACACAAGCCAGATTTGGGGGAGGTTCTGTGAGTGGATCTTCCCAGCACAGACCCAGACCCACTGAGATTGAATCCCTCTGCTTGGTAATATGCTTACGATCGGGAAGCTTTTTTCAGTGAAAACATTTTTTAAAACCCACCCCCACCTCTGTTTTTTTTTATATATATATTGCACCCTGTATGTATGTATGCTAAATTCAGAGGATAATATAACAGTAAATAGTGATAAATCGCCTGGTTAAATAGAGAAAAAAAAATATTTGGGAACTGACACAGAAGTCACACTGGGTCCTTACTGGTTAAACTGAATTTTGAATAAAGTCACTGGTTTATTCTGATCTTAATTGTGAATAAAATAATTCCTCTGACATGTAAACAGTTAATTCCTCTTGAACATTGTTCCTGTCATTCTGCACATGCTCCTGGTCCATGCTCCGACATGACGCACATATTCTGCTGTCAGGATTAGTTTGTTGATTCCCAACAGGTCTAATGCAGTAGAGCTGCTGCTTCCTAAATTATCACAAAAATAAAGTCAAATAACTATCTGGTAGTATCTGGTCTAACATACTACCAGAAACAAATGTAAAACAGGAAGTGGACGCCATTATTTTCTTGTGGTAGACATCCAGACGTTAAGCGGCCGTTCTGTCCAATCAGAACCCTCTGTACCTCCAGCTCTGAAAGACCAATTAACTAGAGCAGGATACACCCGTTTCCATACAAATCTTCATTCAGAATTAACATGCCCATGTAAACATGAATTAAATGGATTTAAATCCAAATTATTTCATTCAAAATAATTTTGAATTAAAAAAAACATCATGTAAACGTAGCCAATATTGATTCAGCAGTGAAACCATGGAATTGGATCAGTGAATAAGCCAAAGAGTGTTTCCAGGCAAAACAAACCCCGCCCCCTCGTAAACATTTTTAGCTCTATATTGGACACCCCCCTCTCTGTTGGCCTTCAGCTGATTTCCTGTCCTGCTCATTGGACACATGATATTTCCTTCTGTCTGGGACAAACTACTCAGACTAGTCTGTCAGGTGGAGCAGTTTTCTTATTTAGTTTTTATTAGTGGAAATTAGCAAAACATGAAATGGACAAAACAAAAACTAACCAAAACAACAACAAGAACAGAGTAATGACAATACTGACGACATCATGTTATGATGAAAAGATACTGAATGAATGAGCAACTATGATAAGGGGGTGAGAGGGCAAGAGGGGAGAAAGAAAATAGGGGAAAATGCTAATTAGTCATAATGATAACAACAACAGCAGCAACAATGTATTATAATAATAATAATAATCTTATATATTTTTGTGCTGTTGTTATCATTGACTATAATTATCAATAATAAATAACTGTAAGTGTCTGTTTTTTCAAAGGTAAACTGAAAACCTACATTTTTAGCTCAGTTTTTAATTAAATTATTTTACCATTTTATTCTGATGGTTCCCAATCATAATTCTTTGTCACCTGTGGATGTGCATCCATAGTGAAATTAAATTAAAGCGACACTGTCTTTTGAACAGTGCAAAATGCAATAAAATATACAAAGACAAAAATAGACTAAGAATAGAACAAAATATAAAATATCACCTAAAAATAACACCAGTGGCAGAGGGAATATGAATATAAACATAAATATCAGTGATGCTCAGGTCAATGACCGTAACCGACCACTTTTTTAAACTAGCCTGCCTGCAACTCGGACATTTGAAAAGGACGCACCCGACCCACTTCTCAACCCACATTTTTAAAAAGTAGTCACTGGTCTTTATGAACATCACATGACCTTACTCACATACCTGCATTTATTTCTGTGTTAAAATCTGATGTCATTGCTTGTACGTTAACATGTTGAGAAAATAGGTTTGTCCTGCTTCATCATTTGAAAGTTATCAACACACAGCATCTAAACCTAAAGACACATTTGAACCCAGTTTCCACAGAAAAGAAAACACTGGGAGCTGCTCAACATCTTTAAAAATCTCAGCCAATGTGTCTTAAACCTTCCTTTTTTTGTTTGTATCTCCCTCCATACCCAAGGACACTTCTGATGTTGTATGTCACCTTCACGGAAATTCAATTAATTAATTGTATTTACCAGGTTATTTTAAGGTTTATCTCAAACGACCCAACCAACCGCAACCTGAATATCATTAAAACTATTTTTCAATGACCTACAACTGCAGTTGACTGGCATCACTGATAAATATACATGTCGCATACACAGTATAAAGGTATGCATATAACAGCAGAAGTGCACTAACATTAGGTTTCCTACCATAAAGGCATACTACCATTGACTAAAACTTCTATAAAGAGAATGTGGGGGCGGAGCTAACACCTCTGTAAATGGGCTGTGGGGGTGGAGCTAACACCTGTAAATGGATTGTTGGGCAGAGCTAAGACCCCTAAATGGGCTGTGGGGGTGGAGCTAACACCTCTATATAGACAGTGGGGGTGGGGCATCATCAGGACCAATCCATGAAAAGTCAAACTTTAAATAATCGGGCTCAGAATGTGTCCTCTCTCACTGTCACTTCAGGTGTAATATTGCCGCTCATGTGTTCGGCAGTTGGCTAAACCAGATGTTTTGATTTTAAATCCAGCTTTATTTTTTCTCATGTTGTGCCTCCCCTGCAGTCCTCTGGCGCCCCCCAGGGGAGGCGCACCTCAGTATTTGAAAAGCCCAGCCATAAGCTGAAGGCGGTAGGTGAACAGTACCGTCTTGTCTTCTCTGAACAGCCAGCCCGTCTGTGCTCTGCAGAAGGTGATGGACTTTGTGGACAGCGTGGCAGAGTAAACGTCACTGCTCATCAGAATGTCCACCTCCTCCTCCGTCTCCATCTCTGATTCCTGCAAAACAAACATAGGGAAGGTTCAGGCTCCCATCATTTCTATTATTAAACCACATAGAACATGGGGGGTGGGGGTGAACTTTTAAGATTTATAAAGAAAGTCGAACGGTTCCCCAAAACCTTTTTTTTTTAGTTTCCTGCAAATCGACAGTCCTCCACTGTCCATCCTTCTAACCTAATAACTATAACTACCCTTTCTGGTCACCCGAAGAAGACCATCGTGCCACAGCAGCTGCTCCAGAACTCTGCAGTCTGGCTGCTGGTGGGGGCCAGAAAGAGAGAGCGTATCGCACCAGTCACTGCTCAGGTCTGTGCACTGGCTCCCTGTGAGCTTGATTTTATTTGATTGATTTTAAAGTGCTTTTATTGGTTTTTAAGTGTCTTAATGGTTGTCAGATCTGCTTTTAACATATGAGCTTAGAACCTCTCGGACCCCCAGGTCTTCAGGTAGTAAGCTTTTAATTGTCCCTAGAGTTCACACTAAAACACATGGTGAGGCCTCATTCAGTTTTTATGGCCCCAAACTATGGAACAGCGGACCTGAGGATCTGAGGTCCACTGTGAGTGTTCATATTTTTAAGGGTAAACTGAAAACCTACTTTTTAACTTAGCTTTTAGTTAAATTTTAATCATGAAGTTATTTAATTCTGCTATTTTATATACTTACTTTTATCTTATTGCTAATATTTATTTATTCTATTCTTTTTTAACTCTGTAAATCTTTTAACTTGTTCCTACAATTGCAGGATAATGGAGGGGTCTGATGTAAAGCACTTTGTGCTTCATGCACCATTTATGAAAAATACTATATAAATAAAGTTTGATTGATTGAAGTTTGATTGATTGATTGATAATATCATAATATACTAATAAATTTTATACCAACAGCATCTTTAGCTTTGTAACCCATAGCATAAAGAGAATTCTTTATTCCTTCACTGTTCTTTTAGTTTCAGACTAACGCTGAACAGGCTAGGCTAGTTATATTAGCTCTACTACAGGAAATGAAGCTAAAGCTAGGCTAGTTATATTAGCTCTACTACAGGAAATGAAGATAAAGCTAGGCTAGTTATATTAGCTCTACTACAGGAAATGAAGCTGAAGCTAGACTAGTTATATTACCAATATTAGAATGTAAAGTTCACTGGAAAACTGTTCAGTCACTGACATAAATTACAATAAAATAATGTTAGTGCAATAGGAGCTGGGGTACTACTGGAGCTAAAATTGGATCCATTCAATGCAATGTGTTTTTAGTTGCATTTAACAGTTTTCTCTTTTTTGAGTAAAGTTCTTCTTTTCTACAGATCTATGTCAACATGCGCTGCAGATTAGTGGATGTATACACTGGACAGCACACTATAGACTCCGCCCACCACTGGACAGAACACTATAAGCTCCGCCCAACACTGGACAGGACACTATAAGCTCCGCCCAACACTGGACAGGACACTATAAGCTCCGCCCAACACTGGACAGGACACTATAAGCTCCGAAATTTTGTAAACAGTTGGAACTTTTTCATTGACTGGACGTGATTCACATGTTCTGAAACTCAACTGAACACATTTTCAGTGAATTATTTGACAATTAATCAGCTCATTAAATTCCACTGCATATTTTAATAGAATGAATGTGTAGAATCAGAGTGAACTTAATCTTAATGTACTGTGATTTGGATGTGAATCGTATCGTGTTGTGAACTGCCACTCGTGTATCTTTAATATATCAGATTGTAGATGATGTGTCCAGTATTGTTCCCTTCACTAAACTCATATGCTCCTTCTGCACATGCTCAGTTATGTCTAGGTCCAAACTGGATTTTTCAGGAAAAAAACATCCAGGACACAAACATGTTCAAACTATCAATCATTTAGTTTTGTTGTTTTCCCTTCTAAATAATAAACAAAAAAAATAAATAATTTGTCTCTATTTGTCTGATAAAGCCACAACTTTAAAAATTATAAATATCGTCCACAAATAATTCATGACTATATCTGAGATTGTGGACATTTTTAAGGGTATCTAAAATAATTGTTTCCCAGAATTATATATTTATTTCAAAATCATGTCCTGTTTTTAGGATGTGGTTTGAAAACTCCAACTCAGACAAATGTTCTGAAGCATGTTTAGAAACACTTTGGGTCAATTTGAAAATTTAAATACTGACTGAGATAAAAGATTTAACTAATTTACAGATGAAACACATTTTTTTCATTATTTTACATTACAGTTAATATATAAATTGCATGTAACACCATGGAAAGATGACGACTGTTGAAAATCAGTACAATTAGTGTTGGACACTAAAATTACACACTACTATTTTTTAACATCTCTTTATTCTCTCACAAGTGCATGTTGGTAATTGACATTAATATGACAATAAATGGTGATAAATAATTTAAAGGTTCAATGCAAAGGAAGAGTCATTTGTGAAATGACACAGATGTAACTGTTTATGGGTTAAGTCTTACATAATTGGGTTTTTTTTGTTCTGAAAAGATGCAGAAAGAAGAAAGGTCCTGATTAAAAAAAAAACTATCTGAAAATAGACTGAATATGCTCCTTGTAGTACCCTATAATGTAATAATTTCACCTATAATGTAATAATTTCACCTATAATGTAATAATTTCACCTATAATGTAATAATTTCACCTATAATGTAATAATTTCACCTATAATGTAATAATTTCACCTATAATGTAATAATTTCACCTATAATGTAGTAATTTCACCTATAATGTAGTAATTTCCTGAAAATGTGAGCAAATTTGCACTGAAATCAAAAATGTAATAAAACCCAATAATGTAATCATGACTGTAATATTTTTACTGAAAATGTAAAACCTCATTACATTATTGGGTATTTATTCCATTTTTAGGCGAGTCTTTTTTCACAAACTGAAAATGTCAAACTGTACAAATAATGTCATAAATGTTCATTTTCAGTCACAGTTCTACATCATGGCTCTACTTATGCGACGTCCCCTTTAACCCAGTAGTCATTCTGTTCTTTCTAATCTAGTGTCTAGAACAGGGGTTGCAACCTTCAACACCGAAAGAGCAGAATCCAGTTTCCATGGAAAAGAAAACACTGTGAGCCACAAATGCTTTTTGACATCTAACAAGAAAAGAAAAAATAAAACACATTTATTACAAAAAGGAGGAAAAAAAAGTAAACTAGAAAAGCACTCTGAGAGTGCAGACCTCTGCCAAGGTAGACCCCCCCCCCCCCACCCCACCCCGATCACCCCCAAAATGAAATCAGTTCTTCCTGTTCACATTTCCAACATATCCTGAAAACTTCATCAAAATCCGTCCATAAGTTTTCAAGTTATCTTGAACAAAGACAAACAGATAAACGCCGGCAAAAACATAACCTCCTTGGCGGAGGTAACAATTTCCCTTTCATGCTTGGAGGTTCACCTCAGTCATACTTATTAGGAGGGGTGTGACGAGACACTCAGCTCACGAGACAAGACACAAGATTGGGTTCACAAGATCGAGACGAGATTTTGAGAAAACTAAATTACAAATTATATGAATGGACAACAGACTTATTTTACTGAGATGCACATGGATTTTATAACTCTGTAAGTATTAACTTTTAATGAACTCCTTTCTCTACATATTAAAACTAAAATAAAATGTTATGAAAGTAAAAATAAATAAAATATTTCTCTTTTTTTCAATTGCAGACAATATGTGCAAAACAAATGGTTAGTCTCTGTCAATACAGAGTGAAAATAGTTCAACAGAGCCTAAGTATGTCACTGACATATCACTTCTTCTACAAATTAAAACTAAAATAAAATGTTTTAAAAGTTAAAATAAAATAAATAATGGCGCTTGACGGTGGAAGTTGAGGTCCGAATGAGGAAATGCACCCCCACCAGGTGCATTTCCTCCATGTGCCACGACCAGCTCCGGGCTTTACAGAACCCTCCAGAGTTCGCCACATCCCCGACTCACTGTCCCTTCTTCCCCGTCACGTCAGCCGCATCGCCAGGGCAGGGACCAGCCCACATATAACAGATGCCTGCAACGTCTCCAACCCACCTGAGCAATGTTGAAAACACAGGAGTCTAATGCACACATGAGTCAGAGGGTCTCCCAGAAACCCCATGGTGGCGCCAGCTAAGGTGCGCGCCGCGGGGCCCGGATGTGGGGCCCACATGTGGGCAGCAAAATCAGTGGACCTTAACGGACCAAAGCCAGAGGGGGGGATTCCCCAGCAAATGCACCCAGGTAATACCAGTATTTTAGAACGTCTTTTCTGGCTGCTTGCTGGATAACAAATCTTGCGAGACCGAAATTTAACACGACGAGAAATCTCGCCAAATTGCACCCCTAGTTATTAGTGTTTTGACAACACTTTTGAAGATGATCTGTCCGATCTAAAATGAACAGAATACCGTATTGCTTTTTCTGACCTTTACACTGTCCCAATGTAAAGCAAAGACACTCCAGACCCAGTTAACCTTTGACCTGTGGGATTTTGTCATATATGTCGTTTGTTTTTTTTCCCCTTTTTTCCACACTCTGAGCCTGTGTGTTCAGGTCCAGGTTCACTAACAGTCCCTCATGTATTTGGGTCCAGGTCCAACATTAAGACTTCAGATATTTTTCTTTTCTTACATTTCTCCATACTTGTTCTTGCTGGGGTTGAAAGTTGCGACAAATGGATGGTGTTTTGGTGGGTATACAGTAGCTTCTACGAGTATGACATTTATTTTGAACACCGAAAAACTATTAAATATATTCATTTTATTAATATTTTAATATTTCAGGATCACAATTTAGGACTAAAATAATAATAAAAAAAGAACTAACACAAATAAAATTCAATTAAATACAATTTTTTTTTTTTTTTTTTTTTAGTAATTTATTTTCCCAAGCTACTCAGAGCCACGGGATAAGGATGAGAGCCGCAGGTTGACCACCCCTGGTCTAGAACATTCTCAGATTTTCTAAACACCAAATGTACAACTTTATATGGCATTATCTGTCAAGTTTTACATGAACAGTTTTGGGGAAAAATAAATGTTTAAGGCATTACATTATTGGTAAAAATGTTATTACACTATCAGTCAGGAGATTATTATTATTATTATTATTATTATTATTATTATTATTATTATTATTATTATGATTATTATTATTATTATATTATTGTTTGAATTTATCACATTATAGGTTGAAATTAATATATTGTAGAGTGAAATTATTCCATTAGTGTGCTACACTCCTGAAATGTCTGGTGTAAACCTGTGTGTTTGTGTTTTGCATCAGAATTGGTCAGATCTACCTCGTGGTGAATCCGCTGGTAAACTTTTTGTTCGTTGTCCAACACAACAAAAGACTCTGACGGTACTGCATTTCCATTGAAGATAAAACTGAGGTCCCCGCGCTGGCACTTCATATCTGTGAAGTCTATCAGAGTAGTGTCCAACCTGTTCAAACACATAAAATAAAATAAGAATTACACAATCCAACATCATCAAAAATGACAGTTCTTCAACCCAGTGTGATCTCCTGCATTTGTCATGAGATTAAAATAAACAGAACATGTGATAATGGATTAAATTTATATTAACGCGTACAGTTGATCTATTAGTCATTCACTCATACATTCACACTCTTGTGATGGTCACCCTTTAAATCTCACTGTTGAATATATGCAACATACAAAAAAATCTACCTATTGTCTGTGCTACAGTCCACTGCATTTAAAATGTACTTTTTTAGGGCTGTCAACTGATTAAAATATTTCATCAGATTAATCACAGCGTTGCTTTGGATTAATTTAGATTAATCATGATTAAAACACTTTGTGTTAGTTGACTGCTTTCTCAGGCTTTCTTTTATTGCACTCAAATTTGGCACAAAATACACAAAGAAACACAACAAATGTGGAGACAGATGTACAGAACATGTGGAAGTCTACTCATATTGACAGAAAAACATTAAACACAAAAGTGAAAAATCCAAAACATTCGAAACCTCTTCTACAATACAGAAAAAACAACAAAAATATGATAACATAACCCAAACATATTGCATATGTTTGGGTTATGTTATCATATTTTTATTGTTGATTAACATTTCTGTTCAACAGTTAAAATAAACTGTTCCATCATCATCATCATGTTTCATCAGATTAATCATGATGATGGATTAATCTGAGTTAATGTGTACATTTTGACAGACCTCCTTTTTTTTCTTTACTTGTTATTTAAATTCAGGTGTTAAGGGGTTAACCTCCATGTGTATTTACAGGCTGACTGAGGCATGGTTACGCATGACTAGGACAGAGCGGGATTCAAACTGCCAACACAAACAGATAGGTCAGCCGCATGCTCATTGGTTGACTGATCCATGTGACTATATTGTCCAACCTCAACTATGCATTTGTGTTCGTATGACGCTGCCTGAAATGTGTCAGCAGAGATGTTCTGGCTACGTTTATACGGTGACAAATTTCGATTGGATATGTATGACAGGCCGAGGTAAATGTTCTGCACGTATATAGTTGTTTTACACCTTCATGGTGCCCAAAGTGCTTTACATTAACCTTACTTTATACACCAGTAGGTGCTGCTGCCATGCAAGGTTCTGCCAGACCTACTGGGAGAATAATTCAGAGTTCAGTGTATTTGCTCAAGGACACTTTGACATGTCAGAGCTGAGATGCAAACCACCGCCCCTTCAGTCATTTGACGACCCGCTCTACCAACTGAGCCACAGCTGCCCCAATGTAGGTAATTATACACCCGTCTCTGTTCAGCCATGGTATGTGTGTGTGATGCGCGGGCTGATCTAAAGTGAGTGGGCGCCTGCAGTCACCCGCCATCATCCGCAGTTGTGTGTCATTGAAAAATATTTTAATGATATTCGGGTTGCGGCCTGTCTGGTCATTTGTGATAAACATTAAAATAACTGGGTAAATATTTAGGTACAAATTTCTATTATTAATATATACACTTTGACTCAATTTACATCAAGGTGTCGTACAACGTCAGAAGTATCCTACAGTATGGAGGGGACAAGAGAGACAATAAAGTTGGGAGAGCGGAAGCTCCGGAAACATACAAACAAAAAAGTAAGGTTTGGGACACATTGGCTGAGATTTTTAAAGATGATGAGTGGTGGAAACCAGGTTCAAATGTCTCTTTGGGAGTTACAGGTTGTCGACCCCTGGTTTAGATGCTGTGCGTTGATAACTTTTGAATGATGAAGCAGAAAAAAAAATTTCTCAACATATTAACTTACAAACAATGACATTAAGTGTTAACCCAGAAATAAATGCAGGTATGTGACTAAGGTCAGGTGATGTTCATAAAGATCATTGACTACTTTTAAAAATGTGGGTCAAAATATATTTCTTACAGTCCAAGTTGCAGGCGGTTGGTTGTATATTTATACCATACCAGTGTTGCACTGGTTTGTATATAAATTCTGTACAATTGCTGAAACGACTGCTATACGTTTACTAGAGCTGCTGGAGCAGCTTGAACATCCGTGGGATGCAGTTAGTCTGACATGTTTGCAGTTTTAGCGGCTCAGTGCATTAAGTGTAACGTAAAGGTGTCTGCGATGTGAACATGTTCTGTGTTTCTTGCCGTTTAGACAAAGACAAGACCCGGCTCATCTTCAAAACTCCCCACTCTTGGAAGGGGTCTTGAGGTTTTTGCATTTTCAGACCCCGACGGTGTAAATGAAAGGCACTTCTGATAAAATAGTTTGTCGTTTTCACTCGCAATCATCCTGGTGTAAACGGAGCCTCAGTCACTCTGCTGCAGACAATGGGTTAAATGTGTTCACATTTATAATCAGATTAATCTGGATGATGGATTGATCGGTAATTTTGACATCCCCATTTATGTGGAATTGACAGACAGTACCTGATGTTAAGGCCTTGTTTGTAGATCTTACATGCGTCTGATGGAAGGATTCTGGAGAGCAAAGGCACTGGAACATAAAAAGAAAAACATGTGAACAAACATCCAGAAATGCTATAAACATAGAAACCTCATTTGCCAATAATAGACCCTAACGCCGGCAAAAACATAACCTCTTTTGCAGAGGTAACAACACGAACTGAGGACACAATGAGACATGTAACAGTTGAGAACATTTGATTGGATTAAAGAATGGCAGCACTGACAGATAAAGGCCACAGATCTTTTCAGTATCAGTCTGTAAATATATTAGTTAGTGGTGCAGAATGCTTCACTTTATGATACAAGCATGAAATTTGTTTCATATAGTCTTCAAACCCCATGCAAAAATTCAAGATGGGGACCGCAAAATCCAAGATGGATTTTCATAAAAATGTATTCACTTAATAACAATCATGTTAAAAATGTCTCACTCTCCTGATTCTAAAAGGGTACCTAAGCCATGGAATGGACTGCACTTACATAGCACCTTTCCACCTTCATGGTGTGCTACATTCAGGGCTCCAGAGTGCGACCTATCAGGTCGCATATGCGACCTAATTTATTAAGGGGCGAGTTAAAATTTAATGGGGTCGCGCCGGTGCTACTTGCAAGAGGACTAGTGGGAAAAAATGTAGGTTTTTTTTCTTCCACTTGGCTGTGTTAGTGCATTAATGGAGTGGTTGACAATACAATCTTACTTTCTGTCTCATTCCTGTGTCTGCACCCGTTATGGTCTGTGCATGTGACATGCACAGCTATGCACAATCAAAAAATAAACAAAGTAGATTCAGTATGAAGTGGTCAAAAGCAGATTATTTTAAGAAAAATGTGCCAGAGCAGGGTTCTCGCCAGCGCGTTTCACGCTGTCAGATCAAAATGTTATGCTGTGATTAGGGCTGCTACGCTGCCTTTCAATTTATTTTAAAGAAATGTGTACACATTAAAACTAGCTTCTAACTGCTACGGGCAGATATAGAGTGAAAGTTAATGCGGGCAGGTAGCGGACATAGAAGTGACAAAGTATTCATGGATGAAAGTGTGGATCCATGGTTGATACATGTTCCCTTAAGTGTGAACACATACAGTGTGTGCTTTAACAGAACATAAAGCTTAACAGTGAAATCCTAGGAAGAGAAAATGTCAGTTTACGGGTCTAATGTACGGGTTTGTAAAGTGAAATGCAGGACCCTGTAACAGCGGTAATTCTGTGTCACATGACTCCCAGTCAAAATATTAACCACTAATTAAGTCCTGTTTAGTTGTTCAGTTGACTTTCCCTGAAAATAGAGGATTTCTTAACCCCTGACCCCTAACCCACTCCAATGGTAGAAGAGACAGTCACACCTCCCTGTCATATCTTTAAAAAATACATCTGTGAACCAGACACTAGTGTAGCATTAGAAAGAGTTGTTATCAAACCACTGGATATAGATTCAGTGACATTCGTGTCCTTTACATGATCCTGTTGTTTATTTGATTTTCCTCAAAAAGAGTAAAAAACTTTATTTTATAAAACTGTATTTTTTATAGAACTGTATAAAACTGCCATGAGATTTAATGAAGGCTATTGTGCATGTGCGTAGTGTTGGCTGTCCTGGTTCATTTTATGCTGTACAAAATTCCTGGTGAGAACCCTGCAGAGGCAACCATGGAGGCAACAAATGAGGCTGCTGGTGGTGGAGGAGGAGGAGGAGGAGGAGGAGGAGGAGGAGGAGGAGGAGGAGGAGGAGGAGGAGGAGGAGGAGGAGGAGGAGGAGGAGGAGGAGGAGGGAGCAACAAGAATCACAGATTCTTCTTCGGATAAAGAGAGTGACAGGTTGGCAAAAGAGGCGGGGGAGAGTGGGGAGAAGAAAAAAGGTACCCTAGAATGAGCTGAATTGCAGCCAGTGAACGTATGAATGCTGCTTGGTTCAAATTCAGTGTGAATTAATGAGTTATCTTAAAGTTACCAGTAAGGTAAATGTTCAGAATGTTGTCTGACATCACATAATATAATATGTAATCTTTTTGTGCTGTTGCTCATGCAGTGAAACTTGATTTCAAATTAAAATATATTGCAATTATCAAATTGGGTCATTGTCAATCTTTAACTTTCATAAACATAACATTAAAGCTGTCATTCTATTGTTATTTCATTAATATTGTTATATTCTCCATTGTTATTGAATTCATTGTGTGTTGGTTCTATTTAAAAAAATGTCCAGATTGCTTTAGTTCCAGCTGTTTTTTCAGGGTAGAAAAATGACTTGAGGTCGAACAGCAGAGTTTACCAGTACGTCCTCAAACATGTCCATGACGCGGTGATGAGGCGTCTCTGGTTGGCTCAGAATGTGTGGAGGAACACTCCCCCCTCCCCTCTTACTCTCTATGTGTGTTTACCAGAGTAGCATCCAGCTAGGTTTCGCTTGTTCTGAAAACGTGCAGGAAAAAAACGAGGCTTTATTTCCACAGAGAGCACATGACCCAGTTTGATCCGCCATTTTCTCAAGTTTGTGCAGCAGCTACTGTGGCACCGTCTTCTCTTGTAGATGCTAATGCTAATGTTACTTCAGATTCACTGCAACGGGGGACGGGTTTAACCCCACATGGGTGACGCTAAAGTCCATCTGACGTCAGATAGACCGGCTTTTTCTGGGTCCCTCGTTCCTCTTGTTGTTTTCGGTGAATGTGGTATGCAGCCAGTGAAGGTGACAAACCACTTTCAAAGGCAGCATGTGTTGGGTGGAATGAGTGTGGAAAAGTGGTTTTCAGCAGAATGACAACTTTAATAACACGCTATGCAATGAAAAATATGGTGCTACCTAAATTGTTTTGGTGCTACTAAATAAAAAGCTAGGTGGCACCAGTGGTACCTGTGAAAAAGTTATTCTAGAGCCCTGTCTACATTAGCCTCACATTGACCCATTCACACACCAGTAGGTTTCTAAGGTTCTGTCAGTCCTACTGGGAGCTAAAGTCAGGGTTCAGTGTCATGCCCAAGGACACTTCGACATGTAGGCAGCCGGACCTAGGACACGAACCACCAAACTTCGGTCATTTGACAACCCGCTCTAACAACTGAGCCACAGCCGCCCTCAATGATATGGTATGGGATTCACATTTGCAACCTTGACTCTCAACCATTAAACAGCTACTAACACTACACAAGAATAGATTCAGAGAAAATATTACACATTTACACAGTTGCACATTTATTTCATTTTCTGAGTAAACATATCTAACTTCACTTCTCCTGTAAATGTTCCACAGTGGGAACAGTGCCCCCCTCCCTTTTTTTTCTCCCTCCAGCTGTCATTACACCCAGTGCACTAGTCCAGTCTGTCCTACAGGCACATATTTTTGTCCTCTTTCAGCTCATGTACAGAAAAACAAGATGACGCCCATCAGCTCATAGCGTGAGCTGGACCCACGCTATGTATATTTAGACACAATGTGATCTTTTGACTGATTAGGGATTATTTTGTTCCATTTTAATCAGTAATTACTGATTACTGGAAAGAACGCAGAGGAAAATTCTACACACTGTACCTTTTTAAGGAAAAAATACATTGTTGGGCGGACATTTTGAATTTTGGTGTCACCATCTTCGAATTTTCCATGGCCAGCATTATCTTTGAAAGAGTTGGTTTGAAAATAATATGTGATAAAATTCATGCTTGTATCACAAAGTGAACAATTCTGGCTATATATGTAGTTATCTGTTGCACTAATAATGTTCACAGTCTAAACTTCAACACATTTACACTTAGGTCTGAATTTGTTATGTAATCTTTCCAACCTCATCTCTAATTGACAAAGATACAGTGAGTACACAGAATTCAGTCCTGGAACAAACTGTGGAGCCAGACTGAGCAGAAGAGAAAAAAAAGATGCTGATAGCAGACAAGAGTATAAGTGCCAAAATTGAATAAACACATTATTAAATAATTAATTAAATACATGAATGTGGTGTTAAATGTGTAGAGGTTAATAGCACCACCCGGTGTATGGGAATGTGTTCACATTAATCCTTTATCTGGAATCTGGGCTGTGTTTCAATATCTGTACCTACCGCCCTTTCTATACTGTCTTTGGGTACGGAGGGTTTCCCATTTCTAATCATGGCAAAGTTAAGTGTACTGCGAATGTCCGGATAACGGCCACAAAAGCTGCCATTTTTAAATGTGGACTTATGTGCACTTTTCAAAGTAAACTGCCATATTGTTTATGTATTACTCCCTACGTAGTGGTAGTGAGCCAAACAACCCAGACAACCTACATATGTCAATTCTTATGTTTACAGTATTAAAACATCAGTGGTGGTTTGTTTTGAAAATTGTGTGTAAAATACATTTTACAATAGCATCTATTTTGGTAAGAAAATTAAAAGTTTTTTGGTTTTTTTTTGCAGTTCCTGACGCCATTTCCGGTAAGTACGGCAGGTAGAATTAGATCCGGTATTGGAATTGGAACAGCACTTGCCCACCGAAAAATGTACACTTAGTAAGTACAGAAAGTATACTGTGTGTAAGTGTACTCATGACAGTATGAATATTGGAACACACCACTGGACTTGACTTAATGTGCAGGGGGACCAATCAACTGTTAAGACACACACACACACACACACACACACACTGAGGACCAAGTTTGGAATCATCACTCGCAGGTAAAGTAGCTACTGGGTAATAAGTGGAAAGATTTTTTTTCCTAAATATATATTTTTAAAAATGGAAAATTCAATTTAAAAATTTTAATAAAATTTAGATTAATTGGTTAATTAAAAAAAAAGAAACATATTTTCAAACCATTTAGAAAAGTGGTCCCCAAACTACGGCCCGCCTCCACATCTGGTCCGGCCCCCTGAACAATACCAGAGACCATTTAGATTTTTTTAGTATGTTTATATTTGATAATAAAGTTGGACATTTGCAATAAAATGTTCCTTAGTTCTGAACTATTTTTATTATTAATGAAGCAGAGAGCGTGGGGTTGTTTCCAGGATTTGGTTCAGAGTGACAAGGTGTGGGTTGTGGTTCTGATTAAAGAACACAGATACAGATGTCCTCATTAAAGGTTTATTTACTGTGGTCTGTAATAATACAGTAACACTCACTATAACAATATATACATACAATAATAAATGAACTAAGACCCACTATATGAGTCACTCACATGTATTACATGGGTCATAGAACACACACATCACTCACAGAAATCACAGATGACAGCTAACAATGCTAGCTGCTAGCATATTATCGTATTAGCTTCAACAGCACACTGGTGCTAAACAGCATTAGCTTATACAGTACAACATGCTAACATCTACCTGAACTGTACTGTGTTATTTATCTGACCTTGTGGCATCTACACACAGTAATAAACCAGGAATAGATGAATAAAAAAGAGAAAAAGAAGCAGAGATGGTGAACTTAGCACAGTTACCTACAACACAGAGGCTAATAAAACACTGACTACGTTCATAACATCAGTGGTGCGTTCAACAGCGTGGGACATTTCAAAACTTACAGAAAAGGAGTTATTCCTGAACAAATATAACCAAACAATCAAATAAACATTTAAACTGTGTGGGCTTTCTAACAATTAACTATTATTAACTAGTTTAACACAATAATTTTGACAGACGCTCATATGAGTCATTTAAGTCACAGATTCTGCTCTGACAACTAAGATGAACTTTGACCTGTTAACATGAAGAAGTTTATGTTCTATGGACCTTGGTTCTGTGAAGAACCCAAAGAGGGTTATTTATTTCATAAATAGTTATTATTGTTATTAATATTGTTGTTGTTGTTGTTGTTGTTATTATTATCATTTATTTTTCTAACTTTTGTTCTCTGAAGAATCCAGAAAACAATCATTTTTACATTTAGACACTCCTGCATTCGTCACACTTTTTCTGTTACAAACTGACCCCAGCCCCTCATCTGAGAAGGGAAAAGTTATGTGGCCCTCACAGGAAATAGTTTGGAGACCCCTGATTTAGAAATACATGTTTTGCATTGCACCTTTTTCCCCTCATACTTTATGAGGATTTCCAGAAGAAGCAAGTAAATGTGTTTATAGGGGACATCATTTGCATACTTCACACAGATTCATATTTTACTACTGGGAACCTATATTTATATTTAACCCCCGTGGGGACCTGAATTTTGGTGCGACTGTAAACATATCAATGTCCCCATAAAGATAGGAAAGCAAGTACAGTAGGAAAGCAAGTACAGTAGGAAAGCAACCCTGTCCACATGTTTAAGTGTCATTGAGCAAAGACACTGAACCCTCCCAGTAGGACTGACAGAACCTTACAAACCTACTGGTGTATGAGTGTGTGAATGTGAGGCGAATGTAAAGTGCTTTGAGCACCATGAAGGTGGAAAAGAACTATACAAGTGCAGAACATTTACCATTTACACACGGTTAAAGGTTTGGAAAGTCAGAAGGTAGAACTCAACTCACCCCAACTCTGAAAGTCCCAGTGAAGCTCCAAGTAAAAGTCTCCAAGCTAGAAAAATTAAATAAAATAAATAAATCATCTCCAGTCAACGTTGGTATGTGGGTGGAAAGTAGCAATGCAACAGTTACACAAAATGACCTGATGATTCTTTCAACAACAAAGGAAAATAAAACCCTAGAAAGACATTTTCAAAGCTTATGATGGAAAACATCTAATGTCACATAACATGTCAAATTTTACCTAAAAATGTGTTTGTGAATCTTCATTAAAGGGATTATCCAGAGTAAAAATGAGTTCAGCTATTTTTTTAGATGATTGGGAGTACATACATGTACTTGACATCAAATCACACTATTCGAATGTACATTGAGAAATTTGGATTTTGCCGCCTTCAGCCAAACTGTGTTAACATGGAAGTGATTAGAGCATGTCTTTTTCACCGATACGAAATGCTATTTTTAGACCTCTTCTAAAGTTCTAAACATCATCACACTCCCTAAAGACAAACCCAAGGGTCTTGAGGTCTTCATGCCATTGGATAGTGTGTCCAGAATTACTGATCTCAAGCCATGTACCTCTGTGTATTCATAAGACGTCTTAGGAGGAAGCCCGAAATAGTCAGTTGCAGAGTGCAGAGTTAGATGCTCTGGAAATTCACAATGAAATACTGGACAATGTTTTTAAAAGACATAGTCCAGTATTTCACTAGAAATTGAAATGAAGCTGTGTGAAAACAGCTAAGCTTAGTCTACTAACAGATTGATGTTTTCAAAAATGAATGCAGCAAAATTGTGAATACAGAGCGTCTAACTCTGCACTCGACAATCGACTCTTTCGGGCTTCCTCCTAAGAATACAGAGAGGTAGATGGCTTGAGACAGGTAACTCTGTACACACTATCCAACAACATGAAGACCTCGGTACACTTGGGTTTGCCTTTAGGGACCCTCTACTTACTACCACATAAGTGTGATGTTGTTTTGAATTTTAGAAGAGGTCTAAAAATAGTGTTTTGTGTCGCCAAAAAGACATGCCCTAATTACTTCCATGCTAAGACAGTTTGGCTCAAAATGGTAAAACGGAAATTTCTCAATGTTCATCCAAATAGTGTGATTTTGATGTCAACTATATGTATGTACTCACAATCATCTAAAGAATTAGCTAAACTTATTTTTACTCTGGATAATCTGTTTAAATACTTGTATTCTGGATGGATGGATGAATGGGTGGGTGGGTGGATGTAGTGTGGGCCTGAACAGAGTGAAGTGATTTCAGGTGATATAATGGAAGGTGAAAGGTCACGGTACTTCTTTCAGGGCTTTCAGCAGCTTGGGCCTCTTGTCCTCCACACTCTCTCTGGACTGTTGCTTCAGTTTCCGTAGCAGCGCAGTGACTGATCAACACACAAACAGACAGATCAAGACAACCAAGTTACTTTTCCGCTGAACATCTGCACAAAAACGTGATTATTTATTACTGTAGATCAGTGGTCCCCAACCTTTTTATACCGCAGACCGGTCAATGTTTGACAATTTTACCACGGGCCGCGGGGGGGGGGGGGTTGTGTAGATTGTTTATAACGGAAATCGGTCACCGAAATTATACAGAGCGGGCTTGGTCTGTGGGAATCACCCGTCACGATAAATCCATATTTCAAGTACAACTCCAGTTATTTTCTGATAAAAGGTTTCCTTTTCTTGGAAGTTCTAGGCTCTTCTTTTGTCTTTTCAGTGTGCGTTTTCCTCTTCGAAAACAAACTTTCCAAAGACATCTGTTTTTTACTTATTTTACTAACATGTGGGTTACATTTTTGCCGTTCAAGTGACAAGAGATGTAACAGAGAATCTGGTCATTTTTCAAAATAAAAGATTCTTCAGACTCTGATAATAAATATAAGAGAATTAATTAATTAATTATTAGGCGGCCGGAGGCCCAGTACCAATTGATCCACGGACCGGTCCACCCTGGGCTGTAGATGAGAGTAGAAGTCATTCCATAAACATTGACACCAATTTAAATCTACTGTTTTACACATATATTCATTCTTCTTATATATTCCCCTTTTCTATCCGACATTGAATTCAAATGATGTGGTTTCCTGGTGTGTCCACACGTGCCATTAATTCATTAAAATACTAATTCATTTGAGGTAAAAAATACATAAAATGAAAAAAATCACTAATTATTTCATGGTCCTTCTGTTGCAGTGGATCATGAATTTGTTTTATCTGTCAACCTCACCCATCAGATTCAGTGGGCGGGGCTAATGCAACTCTAGTCCAATCCACTGTTGCTCAGTTGGCAGAGTGGGTCGCCCAATGACCGAGAAGTTGCGGTTCGCGTCCCGGCTCTGGCTGTCCACATGTCAAAGTGTCCTTGGGCAAGACACTGAACCCTGACTTAGCCCCCAGTAGGACTGAAAGAACCTTAGCAACCTACTGGTGTATGAGTGTGTGTGTGTGTGTGTGTGTGTGTGTGTGTGTGAATGGGTGAATGTGAAGCTAATGTAAAACGCTTTGAGCACCATGAAGGTGGAAAAGCGCTATATAAATGTAGACCATTTACCACTCCTTTGGTAGTGTCAGAGCCAGAGTCTACATTTTTAGACCAATAAAGTTTAGTTTCCTAAAGTCTCCAAACAAACATAGAGGTTAAAAGTCACCCAGTGTATGGGAATGTGTTCACAAGCTTTGCATCAATCCTTTATCTGGAATCCGTTTGACTTGACTGGACGTGCAGGGGAACCAATCAGCTGTTAAGACCCGCCCACTTACTTTGATGAGCGAGGTTGACAGATAAAATTAATTCATGATCCGCTGAAACCAAGGACCAGGAAATAATTTAAACTATTATGTGATTAATCTGATTAAAAATTGTAATCATTTGTCAGTACTTAACTACTAAACTAAGAACAGTGATTATACCAATGTCCAAATGGCCATATTTTTTTCAGAAAGAAAGTGTGACCAGTGATCTGACCTCAGAACAGTGTTAGTGTGAACAGACTGAGGCACAGACTGAAGTGTCAGCAGAGTTGGTGCAGGAGTTCATTAGAGGGTTCAGTCAATAACAGCTGCTCCTGTTCGGGTATGCGGTATTGGAGGCCATGACAGGACTCAGTCCAATGAGAAGGATCCAGAATCAGACTCAGGCTGAGGGTCTCCTTCAACAGGATCAGGCTTTATGTTTTCACTACAGAGGTTCCAATGCTGTGTTCCAATATCCATACTATCATTAGTACACTACCACTATGTACTAAGTGTACATATTTCAGCAGGTAAGTACTGTTCCAATTCCAGTACTGTATGCTGCACTTACCGAAAATGATGATCACACAAGAGCCTGCCAAAGAACACTCAAAAGTTAAACTTCGCTGGTCTGCTGATTTGTCCTTTAATAAAAAAAAAAAAATTAATTATATCCACTAGTGCAGAGCCCGAATAAAATGTGAGATTGTTTGCTACTAATGTGTTGTGGAAGTGGGTGAAATGAGTTGAAAGGAGCAGAAAGAAAGACTTGGGGCAACCCCCCCCACACATGCTAAGCTATTATTATCATCATCATCATCACCATCATTATTATTATTAACCTATTATTATTAAGCTAGCAGCACATCTCATGTCACCAGTTGAGGAATTTACAAACATGGTCATGGTCTATACATTTATTTGTATATTATATATCAGTTCCCTAAATTATAAGCCCCATCTACCCTTAGCCCCTTCCTTTAAAAAACATAACTGACATCTATAGATAATGTCTATAACAGGGGTTCTCAAACTTTTTTGGTCCAGGTCCCCCTTGGAGGGGTGACATTTTTCCATGTCCCCCCTCATCCTCGCGATACTGAAAATGATAAAAAAAACCACTTCAACAATGATTATTATGAAACAATGATAACCTTTTTTAATAGTGCTTTTGTGCAAACCAGCCACATTTTCAGGTATTATAATATAAATGAACACTTCAGAAACAACAATTTTAAATAATTTTAAAATAATAAACGGAACAAAAGACACACAAAACCGTGTGTGTGTGTGACAGAGACAGACAGACAGACAGACAGACAGACAGACAGACAGACAGACAGACAGACAGACAGACAGAGACTTAATGAGAGGGATGAGCTTGTCAAACTCAATATAACTATCAATGTACTTTCTCTTTTTAGGGTTAGGGCGTTTGTTTTTGTCATTGTCATTTTCATTGTCATTTCTTTTACCACTTCTTGAGGAACTTGGCGGACACAAAAATCGATCCATGTTCGCTGCAGGGTGGCTAAAAATAGCCTGTGACTCGCTCCGTCTCAATGTAGTCAAGCTGGCGTCAAACAGCGCTGTTACTTCCGCCCGCTCGCTACAAAATAAAACTTCCGCATTTCAAAATAAAACAGCAAAAAAACAAAAAACAAAAACGTGAATAATTTCGCGTACCCCCTGGACATGCGCCACGTCCCCCTAGGGGTCCATGGACCCCAGTTTGAGAACCGTGGGTCTATAATAATCATTACATTATTGGTAAAAATGTTATTGCAATATCAGTCAGGATATTTCATTACATTATTGGGTTTTAATAAATTTCTGATTGAATTAAGTGCAAATGTTATTACATTTTCAGGATATTATTACATTATAAACTGAAATTATTACATTATAAATTGGAATTATCACATTATAGTTTGAAATTAATACATTGTAGGTGACCAGTTGTAGTGACGCCTTCACACAAACTAATATGTTGTTATGTAATGGAGTAAAACTGATGTTTGCAGGGATTTTAATAGTTATGGATTAAACACTAAATGCAAATAAGTTATTTGTTTTCACATTTAATGTGTTTGGACATAAACAGTATAACTACTGTAATAATAGTTCCACTGAAGCTGTAAGTGGAAAATGGACAGGGTGAGCTTTAAACCATCTGTGAGAATCAACACAAACATGGGATGAATTCACTTTCATCAGAGACACAAAAGCCAAGGGTCTGGAGGAACGTTTCCTCTCAGAAGCACAAAGGCCAAGGCAGCAGCACTGAGCATGTGCAGAGCCATTTACTGACTGTACTGTTCACCTGCTCACCACCCATCGCTGTTTTCACACATGTGAAACCAAAGTGAAATTAGTAAAACCAAACCGTCTGCAGTAAACTGTCATCTAGAGGTAAAGCCATGCTTCCAGGAATGAGAATAATCCAGTACAATACATTTGGAGGCAGATTAATATGGAGGACTAAATGTGTCAAAATTAAATAAATACATCATTAAATAAAGAAATATGTCATTAATTAATTCATTTTTGAAATAAATTTGTGTTATTAAATGTGTCATTCATTCATTAAAATACCCATTCATATGAGGTAAAAAAAAAGAAAATAAAAAAACATTATTTGACCAATTAATTTGTTATTTCATAATCCTTGTGTTGCACTAGATCATTAATTTATTTTATCTGTCAACGGGGGATGTGAATTTTGGGCCAAAACAGTATTTGAAATTCACTAGTAACTAATCAAATAGAAATCAAAAGTGTTTCCACGACACCCCACCCCCCTCTGATGTGCACCCACACCCCCAGACAGACACGCAATGAGCATAAAAGAGGTACCAAATGTTTACTGGATAAACAAGAATATTACAAATCACACAACAACAACAACATGTTGATCTTCCCTGAGCAATTCATCTCATCTTCTGTATAAAACAAGTCAGGCTTTAAATTTAAAAATCATAACAACCGCAGCCAACGTTGTGCTGAGACAGTTTCGAGACAGTTTCGAGACAGCCTGAAACGGCAGATTTCAGCTCCAATGTTGAACGGATTTAACAGCAAAAGTTAAATTAATCTATGCCAGGTTTTGATTTTTTTTTTTTAAATTAACATGTCCATATGTTCAGGCTGGAGGCGTGTGCGCAGCCGATTCACTCTTAATCCGGCTGCTGAGGACACGCAGTCCGACGGCACAGACATTCCGGGCACAGAGAGGTATGCACGGGGGGTATTTTTTTGGGTTGTGCATCTTTCTTGTGTTTGCAGTGTTTTGGCGATGCGGTGCGTTTGCCCCTGTTGGTCCCTGTACAGTGCAAGTCAATACAACATTCTTTCCAAGTGAAATGCATGTAATGCAGCATTCAAAATTAGTATTCTATATTAGAGCGTGTCTCTAATATTTGAATATTCAAAAATTATGTCCCATACCTACTGTCAACCTCGACTATCAAAGTCAGTGGGCGGGTCTTAACAGCTGATTGGTTCACCTGCACAGTCCAGTCAAATGGATTCGGGATAATGGGACTGATGCAGACCTTGTGAACACATTCCCATAACCTGGGTGACCTTTAACCTCTACATTTGTTTTCATAGTTTAGGAAACTAAACTTTCTTAACAACTGATAAAAACCTAGACTCTGGCTCCGACACTCCCGATGGGATGGATTGGTCTAGATTGGTGGTAGCCCGACCCATCAACTTTGATGGGAGGGGCCAATACGCGTTTTTGGGAAACTTACTCATCTGTCGGTCTCCATAGCTGATGGCCTCGGCCAGCGGGCTCCATCCCTGAGCGTTCTTCACCTTCACTGGTGCATTGTGGGCCAGCAGCAGATGTGCACACTCTGAAATCAAAAACACATGACTGTATTTGAATATGAGTAGTGTTCCAACACAGCAGGAGTCATTATTCCTCACGAACCCTAACATAATTTCCAAATATTTAACTGTGGTTATGGGCACGCCCACATTTACTGAACATGTGTCGCCCACACAGCTACCTGAACATTTCTACTACTGATCAAATATATTGAAAACAAAATTTGTATATTGGTCCACCACTAATTACATTAGAATATATACTTTATTGTCATTATACAAAATGTACAATGATATTTCAGGACACTGTCAAGATGTGCAATCTTAAATTGTAAATCCTGATAATTCCAAACAAATGCAATAAAAAAGTGTTTCCAGGCAGGCGGTGGTGCAGTGGTTAGCACTCATGCCTCACAGACAGAAGGACCCTGGTTCGATTCCCACAATGTGGAGTTTGCATGTTCTCCTCATGTCTGCGTGGATTTTCTCCAGGTACTCCAGTTCCCAACACATGCACTGATAGGTTAATTGTCCATAGGTATGAATGTGAGAGTGACTGTTTTTCTATCAGCCCTGAGATGAACTGACGTCTCATACAGGGTGTACCATGCCTTCACCCATTGTAGCTAGATCAGGGCCCCACAGACCCCCACGACTCTAGTGAGGATAAACCAGGTTCAGATGACGAGAAGTGTTTCCAGGAACAACAAGCCCCGCCCCCTCACATACATTTTAGCCCTAAATGACATCTGTGTCAAAGGTCATGTTGCCATTTTGGAGCCGACATGTAGTTTCCTATTTGCCACAATAATAACTGAGTACTTATCATCACTCTGAATTTATAACCATTGAAAATCATGTGACCTTGATTTTGACCTTTCAATGTCAAACAACAAAAACAACAAAGTGTGTAAAAATAAGTTCTGTACATACCAATGGTTTTAAAATACTGAGGTGAGGTGTGTGTGTGTGGGGGGGGCAGAGGACTGTAGGGGAGACGCCACTATAGAACATGTGGTTAGTTAACTACAGAACATGTAGTTAGTTAAGTAAAGAACATGTAGTTAGTTAACTACAGACCATGTGGTTAGTTAACTACAGAACATGTGGTTAGTTAACTACAGACCATGTGGTTAGTTAACTACAGAACATGTGGTTAGTTAACTACAGAACATGTGGTTAGTTAACTACAGACCATGTGGTTAGTTAACTACAGACCATGTGGTTAGTTAACTACAGACCATGTGGTTAGTTAACTACAGACCATGTGGTTAGTTAACTACAGAACATGTGGTTAGTTAACTACAGACCATGTGGTTAGTTAACTACAGAACATGTGGTTAGTTAACTACAGAACATGTGGTTAGTTAACTCCAGACCATGTGGTTAGTTAACTACAGAACATGTGGTTAGTTAACTACAGACCATGTGGTTAGTTAACTACAGAACATGTGGTTAGTTAACTACAGACCATGTGGTTAGTTAACTACAGAACATGTGGTTAGTTAACTCCAGACCATGTGGTTAGTTAACTACAGAACATGTGGTTAGTTAACTACAGAACATGTAGTTAGTTAAGTAAAGAACATGTAGTTAGTTAACTACAGACCATGTGGTTAGTTAACTACAGAACATGTGGTTAGTTAACTACAGACCATGTGGTTAGTTAACTACAGAACATGTGGTTAGTTAACTACAGAACATGTGGTTAGTTAACTACAGACCATGTGGTTAGTTAACTACAGACCATGTGGTTAGTTAACTACAGACCATGTGGTTAGTTAACTACAGACCATGTGGTTAGTTAACTACAGAACATGTGGTTAGTTAACTACAGACCATGTGGTTAGTTAACTACAGAACATGTGGTTAGTTAACTACAGAACATGTGGTTAGTTAACTCCAGACCATGTGGTTAGTTAACTACAGAACATGTGGTTAGTTAACTACAGACCATGTGGTTAGTTAACTACAGACCATGTGGTTAGTTAACTACAGAACATGTGGTTAGTTAAATACAGACCATTGGGTTAGTTAACTACAGACCATGTGGTTAGTTAACTACAGACCATGTGGTTAGTTAACTCCAGACCATGTGGTTAGTTAACTACAGAACATGTGGTTAGTTAACTACAGACCATGTGGTTAGTTAACTACAGAACATGTGGTTAGTTAAATACAGACCATGTGGTTAGTTAACTACAGAACATGTGGTTAGTTAACTACAGAACATGTGGTTAGTTAACTACAGACCATGTGGTTAGTTAACTACAGAACATGTGGTTAGTTAAATACAGACCATGTGGTTAGTTAACTACAGACCATGTGGTTAGTTAACTACAGAACATGTGGTTAGTTAAATACAGACCATGTGGTTAGTTAACTACAGAACATGTGGTTAGTTTAACTACAGAACATGTGGTTAGTTAACTACAGACCATGTGGTTAGTTAACTACAGAACATGTGGTTAGTTAACTACAGAACATGTGGTTAGTTAACTACAGAACATGTGGTTAGTTAACTACAGACCATGTGGTTAGTTAACTACAGAACATGTGGTTAGTTAAATACAGACCATGTGGTTAGTTAACTACAGAACATGTGGTTAGTTTAACTACAGAACATGTGGTTAGTTAACTACAGAACATGTGGTTAGTTAACTACAGACCATGTGGTTAGTTAACTACAGAACATGTGGTTAGTTAACTACAGAACATGTGGTTAGTTAACTACAGAACATGTGGTTAGTTAACGACAGAACATGTGAACAGACCTTTAATGACACAATATTCAATTGTTGCCTGGTTTAGTAAATACTGCATATAAAAATAAAATCTTTATTTTAAGTGTTTAACCCTTGCTGTGCTATTCCCATCTTTTCAACATGTATAACTTACCTGTCATCCAGCAGCAGCAGCAGCAGTAGAATTACTGCAGTACTTTTGACCAAAAATAAAAATCTGTCAGTGATAGAGAAAGCTCATGAAAAAAAAGAAAATAAATTATTGTAAGTCTTTGTGATATGAACATTGCACACTGTGTTATCATGATACTGATATTTTTTCAATATATTGTGCAGCCCAAGTAAAAAATGTGTTAAAGATATTTAAGCACATATAGAGATGAAGATAAAGATGTTAAAAGTGTTTAAAAAATATGTTTAAGAAATAATATATTGCTGCTTTTCCATTCTTTTAGGGGAGGCTCACTATCCCACAATTTGAAAACCCCTGCTATATACAATATAAAAATATTAAAAAGACTGCACAGCATTCTGGAAATAAGGGCTTAGAAATATGGGCTAAAGCTGATTGAAAATCAAAGTGCATCACCTCCTTCATTGAATCATAGATGGGAGGCTGTTGTTGGGTCAAGTCAGTGGCTTTAACCTGTTTTCATGTAGGAACAGATTGTGTAGGGTTTAAAAAAACAGCTGACCCATTAAAAACCATATGAGACCAGTGTTACATAAGAAGCATCATGTGACTTTTACATCACTGATGGAAAATGGAAAGGCTTTGGGAAGAGGACGGAAAAGATACATGACTACAAACAAGGTTATCATTCATGAAAAGTAACCAAATGATGAAAAAAAATGTTTTCATTAACTGAAACAAACAAAACTGTATTAATTAAAATAAACACCATAAACTGTCTTAAAAAGCCACATGAATTAATACATGATGATAGGATGAGGGAAGATAATGCAAGATAAGATGAGCTAAGATAACTAGTATTAGTGATAATATACCTGTAGATAACTGATATTAATGACAATATACTTGTAAATAACTGATATTAATGACAATATACTTGTAAATAACTGATATTAATGACAATATACTTGTAAATAACTGATATTAATGACAATATACTTGTAAATAACTGATATTAATGACAATATACTTGTAAATAACTGATATTAATGACAATATACTTGTAAATAACTGATATTAATGACAATATACTTGTAAATAACTGATATTAATGACAATATACTTGTAGATAACTGATATTAATGACAATATACTTGTAAATAACTGATATTAATGACAATATACTTGTAGATAACTGATATTAATGACAATATACCTGCAGATAACAGATATTAGTCAAATGTTAAACTGATAATCTGGTGTGACTAATTTAACAGGTTTGCAAAACTGCTCATATTTAAAATACAAAACTTAACTTTCCCTCAAAAAACACAAAATAAAAGAAAACAATTTCAAATTGTAATTATTCTTGCAAATGTGAGAATACACTGAGCATAACACTGAGGTTAGACATAAAATACAGTTTTTGACAATTTTTTGAGAAAATCAACTGATCAACATGATCATGTCTTAGAACATACAGTCACTGAAACTTGATCCAAACTCTTTCTGATGCTACGATGGTTGTTGGTTTACAGAGTTATCTTTTAAAGAGATGACAGCAGTGGGAGGTGTGATTATCTCTTCCACCACTGGTCTGAGTCAGGGTTAGGGGTCAGAGATCAGGGGTCATGGTTTGAGAATCATGTAGTTTTAGCTATAGTCAACTAAACAACCAAACAGGACTTAACAATTAGTGATTAATATACAGACCCAACAGAGGGTCCAGTACAGGTAAACTGACAGAGAGTCATTTGACTCAATACTCAAATATAGAGTCAAGATACAAATGGAAACAGTAAAATTCAAAGTGCTGCTTACCAACACATGCTGAGTTTTAAAGTGGTATGCGCATTCTGAGCCAATCACAGACACCTCATCACTGTGTCATGAACATGTATGCGGAAGTACCAGTAAACTCTATTGTCCCACCTCAAGTCATTTTCTACAGTGCAAAAATACACACTGACTGACTGTATTTGTTCACTATCGGGTTGTACCAAACCAAATGTCTGTTTTCAATGATTTGGTACAAATACATATACCGTTATGGCCTTAATATATAGGAATATATCATTATTTGCACACTATTTTCCAATTAATTTGAAATAATGTGTCCAATATAATAAATAAATTCATTTACCACACTTTATTTTAAAAATTGCACATCAGAATCTTCTGTCTGCAAGATGGCACCTGTAATGCATCCTGTTAGACTAGATTAGATTACATTGGATTACATTAGATATTCCTTTATTATTATCTGTGGATTTCACTTTTGTCTGATACACTTTCTTTTCTTTCCTTTTCTTCTGTTAATTGAATAAACATGCTCTGAGTTTTATTAACTTCATCCTACACCTTTTTGAACAAGGTACAATTATCTAGGATGCTAAAGAGTTGTTTTAATTTTTGCCTAAATACTTTGTATGTTTTACTTATTTTGTTTTTATCTGTTCGAATAAACAAATAAATGAAATTAATTAAATTAAATTAGTCTCACTAAGGGAAATCCCAGGTTACAGACTGTCCACCACAAGTGCCAAACAAAAATCAAGGAATACAGAAACAAAATACAAGCACATACAATAAAACATACGGTACATCATAGACACAGAACATGTGGGCATGGGATAGAACTTTTTGGGGAGGTTTTGGATCAGATAACACATAGAAACTTGAGATTCAGAGTAGAGGCTGACCGATTGATCAGCCAGCCAATTTAATTGGCCAATTTTAGCTATTTTCTAATCAATCAGCATCAGCCGATTTTCTTATTTGGTTGTGCCGATTATGCAGTTGTACAACTCCTCTAGAAATGAAACGTTGCTATGCTTAGCATTGTGGTCACGAGTGTGTTGGGAATGTGTTGACTATGCAAGCCCCCTCAATGCTGGTGAATGCTATGTTACAATCTAAACTATAGTAAAGGACTAAATCTTTGTGAAAAGTTAACAAAAAGAGGATGCAAAATGAGCGTGAACGTTTTATAACATTGTCATCCAATGTCCCCTCGTTTTTGCGATGTATACATTTAGTTTGATTGTGAGACTCCGGTTTCCTGCACAGCATGCTGGGATACAGAGTTTTATATTGTTGAAACAGTAGCATGCGAAAGTTTAAGACATGGACGTCTCACAGTGAAACTGTATATAATATAACCTGACTTACATCATCTGGCTGTATGACACTACGTTCACAAAACCATCTGAATACCATGAGGATCAATTTTACTTCAAAACGAAGGAGCCAATCAGTGTTGCAGGCTGGGACTACCCGGCGACGTTGTGGGTGGTGTGACGTAAAAGAAGTGACGGCAGTGCAGTCATTTCAGTTACACAAATGGAAGCATGGGTTACGTATCCCAGGGTCCATATAGACTCTGTTATTTCCACTGTTTTGTCTACCAGATGTTCATTCTTTGGAAGCGTTTATTGAGGGAAATTACATTGTCGCTCTTCTTCCGACTGGGTTTGGCAAGAGTTCCATATGTCAGATGGCTCAACTGGTGGATAAAGAAACAGGACAAATGCAGAAACCCATGGTTATTGTGGGCTGGTTGTGTTGGTAGAGAACCAAGTCAAAGAGGCTGGTAAACTTTTGAGCTGACAGCAATGGAACTGGGATGATGAAATGACAACCACATCCGCAGGTAGTGTTCGGGAGCCCCAATTCATGGCTGAAGGATAAATGGAGAACCATGCTTTTGTCCCACGTTTACCTCTACACACTCTATGTCCAATGTTAAGCTGAAGCGTGTGCATGCAGCAGTGCATACAGCGAGATGTCAAAGGTGAAAAGGTGAAACATGCAGTTAGAGTTCACAAGAAGTTCCGGATGCTTCCATATGCTACAAGTGTTAAAGACACTTTCCATTGCTTTTCACTCTGACCAGCAAACAGAGCAGTCGCATTTCTTCCTGCTCCCTCTGCTCCTGACCTTCTAGCTTATCTTAGAGCTGGCTGCAGGGCCTCCTTCGGGTCTTATCTCCTTTGTGTGCGCTAGTCTCGTGAATTTTTCTTCCTTACAAGCCCCCGTTGACCTGTCTTTGGCTAAAATCATGGATGTAATTAATTGGGCATTTAATGCAATCAACTCTATTTACTCATCCAGGAGAACCAGATTGTCCTCGAGGGACCAGCCTGTCTGGGTACAGCCAGGATTCGTGGCGACAATGGAAGGCTGTATGCATCACACCTCTGTCCATCGAGGACATAGAAGATGTATACATATTTGGATTTATGGTGGTAACTTTCCTCACTTTTGGCCTGGGAGGGAGGTTGATCCATCACAAAGTTGGGAAGATTGTAGCACTGAAAGGGCCACTGATGATGCGTGATAAAATTTTGTGCTCCTCACAGAACTCACTGACACTGTGACCGGACTAAAACTGTCGATGTCCCAGTCCCAGGACAATCCTGTGAACTGTGTGGGACAGACTAGCTCTGTGGTGACTCAGTCTGCAAGTTCGGGAACCGACCTGTTGAATCGATTCAGAGATTCACAGGGTAGATTAGATTTCATCACTGGACAACTGGGTGAAGCTCTGAGAGTTTAATCTGGACTGAGGTCAGACATTGATGAACTGAGAAAATTACGACAGGGTCAATGAGTGATGTGTGGGTGAAGTCTATTTTATAATCCTACAAGGGGTTCATTTTTATCCTAGAGCAGAATGAGATGTATCTGTTTGGGCTCCTTGTGTCTTATCCCTCATGTGTCCTTGAATTCTCTGACAATGTGATATGTCTGTGGTCTGTTTGCAAACTTTATCTTTGTTTATACCACTTGTGTTCATATTGTGTCCTGAAGATTTTTCTTCAGGACACAAGGTCAAGCTCATTGACCTTGAGTAATGTTCTGTCGTGTGCTAAATGTGTAATGCTAAATGCTACGTGTGCACTGCCACTTTTTCCGTTCATCTTCCTTCACAGAAATTTTACCTGGCGCCTGTGGGGGGCAGCCTGTTACTGCACCATATTCTCTGCTGTTGTAACAAAGGAATTTTCTGGAAGGAATCAATAGAGGTCTATTCCATTCTATTCAACATTTACACAAAGGCTGGAATATGGCTGATTTAATGAAGCATTTGGTGACACAGTGTTTATTAAAGCCCCTGGGAAGAGCTAAGTAGTCCAGCACAGTGCTAATAGCACATTAGAAATGGAAATACCCGTGTGTAAATAACAGATTTAAGACAAAAATGACAGAAATAACTAACTGAAACTATTGTATCCTCACATAACTAACTAAAATGTATAATAAATATTTTGGGTAAAATTCCCTCTGTTTTTGACTTTGTTATTGTAACTAAAGTTGGGAGAAAGCAGCAGAAAAAGCCCTGTATGGGATTTCTGTGTATATGACAGTGAGGAAGATAAAAGATGTGGAGAAAAAAGTTACAATAAAAGTAAAAAAACCCCAAAAACAATTAAAAAAAAAAAAAAATTTCTGAACTATACCGTACTTATTGATGACAAGATCTCATTCATTCTTCATGTCAGAGGAATGAAAGTCGACCTGATGATATGATCCATTCAGCCCAGAAGAAAACACAAGGTAAAGCCAGAGTGGGTTTCCACAAAAAACAGACAGTGAGACCAGTGGACTGTGCACCCCCTCCCCACTCCCTCTCTGTCTATATTAGTATAAATATTAATGATAATCAACTGTAAAGTAGTGTTGAACTGTGGACCTCCCCCTCCCCCCTCCTCCCCCTCCCCCCTCTGTCTATCATTAATATTTATACGATAAAATGTAAAGTGTTGTAGAACTGTGGACCTCCTCCCCCTCCTCCTCCCCTCCTCCTCCCCTCCCCCTCTTCATCTCCTCTTCCTCTCCTCCCCCTCCTCTCAGTCGCCTGACAACATGTTGATTAAATATTGATGTGTTGCTTTGACTCTTTCCTTACATTGAATTTCTCAGCAGATTTCAGAACATGCTACTGAATCTGCAGACAGTTTTTAAATGTTGGGTTCCAAAAACAAGACAACGAAACAACAACTTGTTTCTTCATTATTTGTTTCCACAACCAAAATGGAAAAATGGATAGTGATGCATTTTTTCAGTTTTCTTTTATGTGTTTAACCCTTGTACGGTCCTCCAGGTCAAAGTGATCCAGTGGCCCACAAATGTGCCTTTTTATATGTACTGTATGGTGCCATTGCTTACTACTGAAAACAGTAACATATCCTTGGGGGTGGGGTGATGAGTTTTGGAACTGAACATTGGAATCTGGGTCTTTAAGATTAGCAATTAGCAATACAAGATGGAAATCATTAATAGCAAACTCAGAGCTCAGTTAATCTATGTTGTATGAACATTTCACACCAGTCTGAATGGGACACCATGAAAAGCAAAAGTTTGGGAACACTTCAAAAAAATAAATGAGAGCGATGCGTAATGTTCACTCTGTGATATGACGCTGATCCACTATCATCATCCCCCTCAACATCCCCTTGGCCGCTGGGGGCCAGGCCGCATCCACAGTCACATTAGTAAAACTAAAACTAACAAAAGCTCAGGTCCTGATAACATCTCAGGTCGCCTCCTTAGACACTGCTTGGATCAACTGTCTTTTATTTTTCACCATATATTCAAGAGCTCCTTAGAGCAGCAGACAGTCCCTGAACTGTGGAAAAGGTCGACTGATGTGCCTGTGGCTAAAGTCAAATCACCAAAGACTGTTAATGACTATAGACCCATTGCCCTGACCTCACTGGTTATGAAGGTATTCGAAAAGATCATCAAAAGAGAGTTGGTGGAGGCAGTGGAGGACACTTTAGACCCCCTACAATTTGCATATAGGCCAAAAAGAAGGGTGGATGATGCGGTTTTAACCCTTCTCAACTTTGTTTTTAAACACCTTGAAGGCTCAGCCACCCACGCACACTTATTGTTCTTAGATTTCACCTCTGCTTTTAACACAATTCAGCCACAAATTTTAGCCTCTAAATTATTATCAAATTTTACATTGTGTCCCAGCATTGTCGGGTGGATTTTAGACTTCTTAACAGACAGATCTCAACGTGTCAGAGTGATTCAATGTAATTCAATGTTACTCTGTCCCTATAGGAATGTTCTTGATGCTGCTCAGTATCAATGGGCCAGGGAGAGTTTGACCAAAGAGCCTTAGAACTGTTGTACAAAAACCCTAGAAAGATCCGGTGCTTTCAGGCTGGGTGCAAACTTTGCCACTGACATATTTATTTGCATTTGTATTATTATTAACCGAACATTTTTATCATTTTTGCTTTCATTATACCATCTAGTTGTTAAAAGTCTAATGAATTAGTTCTAGAAATAAAATCTGCAGTGAAGTGTCATGTTTATGCCACCACAACTCCCCGGCGTATTTTATTTTTCTTAATTTTTTTTTTTTTTTAAGTTTAATTGAATCTTTGGTGCTTGAGTAATACAGAATCAAATGTCATACCCATAATATGGGTAGGACGACAATAAAATCAAATATCCAACAAAATAACATCAGGGTCTCAAATATTTTTTTTGCATTTTAACAAGTTTCTTCTTTGATTAAAAAAAGTGTTTTTATTGAAGTTAATTTTTTTCTGTTTTAAAATATCTGCATGGCTGAAAATTGCTTAAAGGTTACTGCTGGCATTAAGTGGGTAATGTGCATAGATGGACCAACCTGACATTAAAGGTAAAGGTACACAGATGTGTGTCCTTGCCAAAGTGGGCAGAAATGTTTGTTTTGTTTTTGGGGGGGTAGTTATTAGTTGGAGTAAATGACAACCACGGGTCGACCAAGAAAATCCTTAATCGGGGACCAGCCGTACTAGGGACACAGTCTGATTATTCACTTTTGTTGACAATATGCACATTTTAGTTGGTGTCCAGAATTTTAAAGATCATATAGAAATTACAACTTTTGAATTGTGATGTTATTTAAATTCTGAAGAATAAGAAGTTTCTTAACATGAAGTGTGACGTGTGTGAAAAGCACAGGCGGATACCACTGGCTTAAATAATCTGATTTTGATTTCAAAGCCATTAAGTGCTCATCCAGAGTGTGTGTTTGACAGTAAATGTTACATCAGTGCAGTGGTAATGGCCTCATGTTAGCAATGCTCTGAGATCATGTTCCAGCATCTCCACTGCAGAAATAAAACAGATGACAGACCATGAGGAAACAGACACACATGCACCCACTGACCTCTATGCACAACAGCAGATTCCAGTAACCACCCAAAGACCCAGAACTGACCCAGAACTAGGGGTGGGAGAAAAAAATAGATTCACATATCTATCTGTATTTTTTTGTTTTCTGATTTTTAAAATCCCTTTTTTGGTTCGAAAATCGTTTTCTTTCCCCATATTTAAATGATTCATTTTAAGCCGTATGTGAAAAAATTACAGCGTGTAAAGACCGTAAACAACTGTATGAGTCACTCAGATGTATAATGTGCGTCATGGAATACACAGAAATCAACTCACAGAGGGCACATGGATGACAGCTAGCTTATTATCGTATTAGCTTCAACAACATGCCAGTGTTAATACAATACACTATGCTAATATCTATTGTGTTATTAATCTCACCTTGTATCATTTACACAAGGTAATAAACCAGGAGTATATGAATTAGAGTTAGGAAAAAGAGGGTGCTTAGCAACAACACAGTGGCTTATTCTAAACACAGAGTTTGGTGCGTCCAGGATTGTCTTAATATCTCTGGTGCATTCAACAGCACAGGATATCTGAAAGCTTAGAAAATTAGCCGTTCCTGAGTAAATATAGTTAAACAATCAACAACAATTAAAGTGTGTGGTCTTTCTAACAGAAGGGACATATACACTTTAAAGTACACTTTATTATGAAGAATGCTAATTTAACTGTTTCCGACCTGAATTATGTTACAAAGTTGTATTTATCAGAACGGTCACATTATTGGCTCTTGTTGCTTCCAACTATTGTAAATCTATCAGCATCTTCATTCTTCCTCATCACTTCCAAAACTGTCAATATCAGAGATATTTCAATCTCCAATAAGTTAAAAGGCTGTATATTCGGCATATGGCATATGTTCAGCTGATTATGAACAGATTATCTTGTTCTTTTTATAATAATAAAGTCATTTATCAATACTGGATAATTGAGTTGAACAGCATGGTTTCTGACCCACTGTCCAGTGTTATGAAAAATGTTTGAAAAAGTCCTGTGCAAAAACTTGCACCAATATATTTCATATTACACATTAATTCATATGTTCCATCTTTCAATATTATATCAAGACTATTGAACCTTGGCACAAATATCTATAAATGTGAACAATCCTCACTTTAACATGTGGGGTGAAGCCCTGCCATGCCCCTCTTCAGTGTGGTGGTTTTGTTTCATACAGGAACAAGCAAATCTACACTGGTCTAATTAAATGGACTATAGGGTTCAAGTGGTGTTAAATGTTGCAAAAGTAAAGAAAACAGCAACTGTCATGTGACGTCCATTGTAATGGACGCAGGGTCTAAAAGCATTAAAGGCTCCTATTTGTGTTGTGTGCAGATAAATGGAGCAGTTTACTTCCCAAAGTCTGCTTCAAATATATTACTGCTGAATAAATCTGACCTAACTCACATATGATGTGTATTTTTTGGGGGGAAATACGGTTCCTGATATGATATGTAGGCATCATCATTCAGCTTTTTCACATGGTCTGGTCTTAAAAAGGCAAGCCAAAAATCGGGAATATCGGAATCTCAAAGAACCGCAATTTAAATCAAATTGGCACCAAAAAAATCTGAAAATAATTGAATCAGCATAAAAGCACATTGTCCCAGCCCTATCCAGAACTGCAGGAGTTTTAAGAAAAACTGCTTGAACACTGAAGTCCTGTTTTATTATTATTATCATCATCATCAGTATAGCTATTATAATTATAATTATTTAAATGGTGATTATTATTATTACTATCATCATCATCACAAAAAAGTTCTCAACAGATTTTGATCAAATGTTCAGGATGTGTTGAGTGTGAGACAAGGAACAAATGATGACATTTCGATAGTGATCCTGGATTCTGGATCACTTTGAAATTTTACATCTAGGTAAATGGAGAATACATTTCAAGATGATCCAGAATCCAGGATCTCTTCCAGATCACCACCAACATTTAATAATTTGTTCCTTGTCACACCCAACACATCCTGAAAATCTGTTCAGAACTTCTAGCACAATCCTGCTGACAGACAGACAGACAAACAAACAGACTCGAATTTAATACCTCCTTGGTGGACCTCTCTTCATTCGGGGGGGGGGCTTGGCGGAGGTTTCCGCTCTCACAGTGCTTTTCTTGTTATTACTATTATGGTTACTTTTACCTAGTGATGCCCCGATCAGCCTTTTTTGGCCCAATCACTGATACCAATCACCAAAAACTTGATCTGCCGTTTGGCGATCACAGAAGGAATTTTTTTAAACCCTTTAACTTCTGGCGCATCATTGGTGAGTGTTCTATATGTACGAGTTATTCTAAATATTCCTAATTTTGAACATGCAATGGAGCAAAACAGAGTAGTGAGTGAGGTGTTTTGAGTTGGGTGCTTACTTCCGCGCACAGGCTCATGCGCTTGGATATGTGGGAGCAGATGTAGCGTAATAATTACAGTACCTTGGTACATTTGCTAAAAAATAATTACAACATGTGAGGCTACATGCTAACAATTGCCAGTATTCACCAGTGAGGCTACATGCTAACAGATGCTAGTATTCACCACTTAGCAAAACATAGAAGCCACTTTGAAGTGGTTCAGGTGTTGTAGCAAATACGGCGGTGCTCGGCTAATGCTAATGCTATTTTGCTGTGCGCACACATTTTATGCTGCCTTATGCAGCATATTATGGTTGTTTTTAACTAGTGATGCACCAATCAGCATTTTTTGGCCCAATCACTGATACCGATCACGGCAACTGTCTTTGTCCATTTTACACAAAAACTAATTTCCATTGAATTTTCAGTGAAGGTGTGAGGTGGTTCAGAATAGATTCCATTAAAGTTTACTGAATATAGGTCAAAGGTCAAACAGAAAGACAATAACAATATTGTCAACCACTTAAGTATAGACTTTTTTTTTGCACTGGTCCGTGTGTGTGTGTGTGTGTGTGTGTGTGTGTGTGTGTGTGTGTGTGTGTCTCATACTGCTGTTGGGTGGATGTATTAGTGCAGATGGACTAATAGCTGTTTATATGTGAGGAATGAATGAATAAATGCTAACATGTAAAAAAAATGGCAGGGAAGGGATACTGTTTTTGGTTCTTTTATTCTTTTTCAGCAACTTTACACAAAAACTACTGGTCTAATTTCCATTACATTTTCAGTAAAGTTGTGAGATGGTTCAAAGTAGATCTGAATATATGTTGGTGAATGTAGGTCAAAGGTCAAGGTTACGAAAAGATTGTTTTCACATTGACCAGAGATAGGACAAAGGTCAGGAATTTCCTTCTGAATCTTGTATACTCAGTTTAGTTTATTTTTGCTGTCACTGTTGATGTACATTAACATCAGAACCTTGAAGGACAAATTGTGAAGGTCAAAGGTCATAATCAAGGCTTTTGAACTCTTCATCTTACAGACTTCCAATGAGCACCAAAATGATGGTCTTTCAATTCTGCATCTTGTGTGTGTAGATTTTTAGCTATTGTTGACCCAAGAGGCCAGAGGTCACAGCGTCAATACGTAAAAAACTACAAGTGGACTATGAACAGAAAAACCAGTGGAGATAGAAACTTAGTTACGAGTGTTAACAGATAGGAAACTTGGCATGGGCTTCAAAATGATGCCATATTTGACCTTGAAAGGTCAAATGATTTTAAATGGTCAGACTGTAACTCAAAAAAGAGTGGTGATAATTCCAGAGTTACTATTATTAATAGATAGGACACACCATGTAGGCTACAAAATGGCATCATGACCTTTGATCATGGCCTTTGACCTTAAAGGGTCAAACTCATAGTCTCATGTTTTGAGAGAAGGATGTCCATTAAGAGCTGAAACATTTGCGAGGGATGGGGTTTGTTGTGACTGGAACCACTTGTTCATAGTTTCGTATGTCATTATTGTATTGGTTGTGCTAAGTAATGAGTTCGTATGTGATCCCTGAACTAAAATGAGTTTGACCCCCTGCCCTAGAACAGGACTAAAACTAGATGAACAGAACTAGAACAGGACTACAACAAAATGAACAGGCCTGACATGAAAACAATCCTCACTTTGACATATGGGGTGAAGCCCTGCCATTCCTCTCTTCAGTGTGGTGGATTTGTTTCATACAGGAACCACTGGAATGGTGAATGCCCTCTGACCTTGAATGGTCAAAATCAAGGTCACATGTTTTAAAATGGTCATAACCCAAAACAGAGTGGTGACAAGTACTCATTTACTATTGTTGACAGATAGGAAACTACATGTAGGCTTCAAAATGGCATCATTACCTTTGAGATTGAGTCACCTTGAAAGGTCAAACCTAAAGTGTCACGTTTTGAGAGGGAGATGTTCATTAATAGATAAAATGCTTGGGAGGGGGCAGGATTTGTTGTGCCACAACAAAAACAAATACGATTTTCAGGACAAGAACATTTGCATAAATCTAATAATAGAATATTGAATAAACAAATATCATGACACTTATGAACCGCACTTTTATTATCTTAGTATCAGCACTACATCTATCATGGCGGAAACCCAAGAGGATCCTTTTCTGCAGTGTCATCTTTATCTAATTCCTGCTGATTAAGTGTACTCAGTGTTCTCTGTGAATGGAAGCAGAAACTAAAGAAACCTGTTTTATATAAAACTGCTGCTTCACACCTTCATGTGGGATCATCTTATTGTCTGGGATTGTGTTGTGATCTGGTGTCGCTCAGGCAAACAAACCAATGGAAAATAAAAACGGCACACAACCTGACAAGAAAAATAAAAAATAAAATACCTCACAAGAAAACTAGAAGTAACACACAACCTGACAAGGAAAATAAAAATAACAACTGCATAATGCTGCAGCCACACTGAGCACGAATTTGCAAATTCATGCATCGAGATTACACATAAAGTCAACGTAGAGATGCATTTAGAATGAAGCATCCGGCATGTTGGACTGTCCAGCGTGTTGGAGTCCAAAAATGGACATGGTTGAGTGAATTGTGTTGTCAAACATCAGTGACGTGTTCAGACAGACAGCGTAAGTCAACTTAGTCTGTGTGAAACCATAAATAGCAGAGGTTCCACAGTGATATGACAGCAACCTGATGAACTTTGACATGAATTAAATTAATCTTCAAGGCACTTAATTTGCCTTGAAGATTTTTTATACCCAAATTATTTGAAGAATCATTTCACATTTATTTCATTGTTTATAGAAATACAACTATTTATCTATTAACTATATTTTTAAAAGTACAGAAACAGTAAGGGTGAGATGTACTTGCTCTGTAGCGTTTTTGCAAGTTTGAAAATGTTAGTTGTAATTTACATCATGTAATCGGCTTTTTGATCGGCATGTTTTTCCGATTGCTGATCAGGCTAATTTTAGGCAATATCGGCTGATGATGATCAGCAGCCGGGAGCTCGGTGCAATTTGCGTTCAGTGTGGCCGTAGAATAAAAAAAAGAAAACTAACACACAACCTCATTAATAAAACAAAAAAACAACCTCACAAGAAAAATTTGAATAAAATACAACCTCACAGTGATAAAAAGAAAAGAGGCATTTCATTTAATTTAAAAAAATAAAGGGACCAAAATTCAGCCTATTTCAGTTTGACTCACCTTTGTGTCCCATCATGACAGCTAGGTGCAGTGGTGTGTTTCCTAAAGGAAAGAGGAAAAAATTAAAGGTTTTAACAGTCACAGTAAAAACCAGAGACTGTGTTAAAACACCCTGATGATGCTACTGATGTACTGACGACTGGGAGAAAAGATCAGTTTTATAATATTATTAGAATATAATAATCAGAATATATATATGACCAGATGTACACCTTCTCTTTTTTCCTTTTTTCTCTCCATTTTTCTCATTTTTGCTTTTCTTTCTCTTTTATGTTTTCCTTTGTTCTTCCTTTTTCTCTCCTTTTTGGTTTTCTCTCCCCTCCCCTCCAAACATTTGCGATATCTTGCTAAGTAACAAACAGACAATCAAAATAGGGCTGAACAATCTATCATTTTGACTGAACGATACTACAGTCTGGACATGAGGGGACAGACTATAATACTACAGCCTCTGGACATGAGAGGACAGACCATAATACTACAGCCTCTGGACATGAGAGGACAGACCATAATACTACAGCCTCTGGACATGAGAGGACAGACCATAATACTACAGCCTCTGGACATGAGAGGACAGACCATAATACTACAGCCTCTGGACATGAGAGGACAGACCATAATACTACAGCCTCTGGACATGAGAGGACAGACCATAATACTACAGCCTCTGGACATGAGAGGACAGACTATAATACTACAGTCTGGACATGAGAGGACAGACCATAATACTACAGTCTGGACATGAGAGGACAGACCATAATACTACAGCCTCTGGACATGAGAGGACAGACTATAATACTACAGTCTGGACATAAGGTCACGTTAACTGAAAATATTCCATTGACATTCATTCATTGACAGATTGTTTTTTTTTTTAAGATGACTGAAAATTGTGAAGGTCATCTGTTATTTTGACAGATTAAAATACTGAGAATAATCTACCAACAAAGTTTATTATACAACCTACTGCCTGTAAAGACAAACTACAGGACCACTGTTCACTATTACACCGACTACAACACTGTTCACTATTACACCGACTGCAACACTGTTCACTATTACACCGACTGCAACACTGTTCACTATTACACCGACTGCAACACTGTTCACTATTACACCGACTACAACACTGTTCACTAGTACACCGACTACAACACTGTTCACTAGTACACCGACTGCAACACTGTTCACTATTACACCGACTGCAACACTGTTCACTATTACACCGACTGCAACACTGTTCACTATTACACCAACTGCAACACTGTTCACTATTACACCGACTGCAACACTGTTCACTATTACACCGACTGCAACACTGTTCACTATTACACCGACTGCAACACTGTTCACTATTACACCGACTGCAACACTGTTCACTAGTACACCGACTGCAACACTGTTCACTATTACACCGACTGCAACACTGTTCACTAGTACACCGACTGCAACACTGTTCACTATTACACCGACTGCAACACTGTTCACTATTACACCGACTGCAACACTGTTCACTATTACACCGACTGCAACACTGTTCACTAGTACACCGACTGCAACACTGTTCACTATTACACCGACTGCAACACTGTTCACTAGTACACCGACTGCAACACTGTTCACTATTACACCGACTGCAACACTGTTCACTATTACACCGACTGCAACACTGTTCACTATTACACCGACTGCAACACTGTTCACTATTACACTGACTGCAACACTGTTCACTATTACACCGACTACAACACTGTTCACTATTACACCGACTGCAACACTGTTCACTATTACACCGACTGCAACACTGTTCACTATTACACCGACTGCAACACTGTTCACTATTACACCGACTGCAACACTGTTCACTATTACACCGACTGCAACACTGTTCACTATTACACCGACTGCAACACTGTTCACTAGTACACCGACTGCAACACTGTTCACTATTACACCGACTGCAACACTGTTCACTATTACACCGACTGCAACACTGTTCACTAGTACACCGACTGCAACACTGTTCACTATTACACCGACTGCAACACTGTTCACTATTACACCGACTGCAACACTGTTCACTATTACACCGACTGCAACACTGTTCACTATTACACCGACTGCAACACTGTTCACTATTACACCGACTACAACACTGTTCACTAGTACACCGACTACAACACTGTTCACTAGTACACCGACTACAACACTGTTCACTAGTACACCGACTACAACACTGTTCACTAGTACACCAACTACAACACTGTTCACTAGTACACCGACTGCAACACTGTTCACGATTACACCGACTGCAACACTGTTCACGATTACACCGACTGCAACACTGTTCACGATTACACCGACTGCAACACTGTTCACCATTACACTGACTGCAACACTGTTCACTATTACACTGAATACAACACTGTTCACCATTACACTGACTATGACACTGTTCACCATTACACTGACTATGACACTGTTCACTATTACACTGAATACAACACTGTTCACCATTACACTGACTATGACACTGTTCACTATTACACTGAATACAACACTGTTCACCATTACACTGACTATGACACTGTTCACCATTACACTGAATACAACACTGTTCACCATTACACTGACTATGACACTGTTCACTATTACACTGAATACAACACTGTTCACCATTACACTGACTATGACACTGTTCACTATTACACTGAATACAACACTGTTCACCATTACACTGACTATGACACTGTTCACCATTACACTGACTATGACACTGTTCACTATTACACTGAATACAACACTGTTCACCATTACACTGACTATGACACTGTTCACCATTACACTGAATACAACACTGTTCACCATTACACTGACTATGACACTGTTCACTATTACACTGAATACAACACTGTTCACCATTACACTGACTATGACACTGTTCACTATTACACTGAATACAAAGCCACAGTCCTGAACCACGTCTGGTATTCAACGGGGTAAACCCCAAAAACATGTGGGGACAACAAAAAAAATTTCAGGGGTACAGGTCAAGTTAAAGGAAGTGCAGGCCTGGAAAGGGACAGGAAGTGAAAAAAATAAAAGCTAAATCATGGATGAAGCCGTGGATCCGTGGTTGATCCACGGCTGGTTTGTTTTACTTTAATGGAACTTTATATCCGGCCATAGATGTCATTGAGCAGCATTAACTGTGTGTTTGAGCCAAAAAGTACGTGGTGGGGGAGGGGTGGATGGGACACAGGGACGAGAGGTGGGTACAGCAGGTTGGGGTGTTGGCTAGGGCAGGTGCTGGTGGGTCGGGTAGGGGTTGGATGGTTAGGGCAGGTGCTGGTGGGTCGGGTAGGGGTTGGATGGTTAGGGCAGGTGCTGGTGGGTCGGGTAGGGGTTGGATGGTTAGGGCAGGTGCTGGTGGGTCGGGTAGGGGTTGGATGGTTAGGGCAGGTGCTGGTGGGTGGGGTAGTTAGGGCAGGTGGGGGTGGTGGGTAGAGCAGGTACTGGGGGGCTGCACTCACCGTGGACATCCTTCTGGGCGATGTTCTGCGACCTGATGAGCGACGACAGGCGTCGAACATCCCCTTTAAACACGCATTCGTGCACCGGAAAGTCGTGTCCGGCTCGGATAACGGGGTTTCTGTTGTTGTCATCTATGACTTCGGTGCTCAACAGTGTGTTAGTGTTGGCATTAATCTGAGACTGTTTGTTCTGCTGCGCATGCGCGGAAGACGACTTGATTAACTTGTGATTGCTGAAGATTTTACTCGCTCTGCTTTTGTTGTTCGCCTTGGAGGCTGTGAAGGTCCCGGTGGCTGCCTCCTCGTCCGGTTCCAGGAGGTCCTCGTCCTTGCTGGGCCTGTGGTCCTTACGCAGGGACCGGACCTTCTCTCCGGTCATTTTCTACTCCGGTGACGCGCGCGGAGCAGAGGGTGTCGCCGCTGACGATGACCCTCCGGGCGGACTGACAAAAGTCCGCGCTGGGAAGACTTCCGCCAAATACCGACAAAGACTGAACATGAAAACACTGGACCCTCTACCGGACACGGACAACGGCACCGGAAACGGACACGGTTTAGGGTTTGCCTGTCAAACACAAAGTGCTTAGCCTCCGAAACTAAAACAACATAAGCGGCGCCAGTTGACTGTCGGAAGACTGCTGAGCTCTTCCGCCCTGAGATACCGCGAGACTTTACGAGGGGTTACTAACGGTCACTAGTTTGGGTGTTTTTATTTATTAAAATTAATAGTAATGTTATATTTATATAAGCCCGCAAAGGGACATGCCATAATGTATTCATTTATTATTTATTATTATTATTATTATTATTATTATTATTATTATTATTATTATTATTATTATTATTATTATTATTATTATTATTATTATTAATTGTAGTAGTGCAGAACACTTGCAGAAAATATAATTTCAAAAGGAAATAGCACTCCATTAATCAGCAATGATTTAGGTTACTAACGTTATAAGGTCAGTCATTAGTTTGTTTTTGTTTATTAAAATTAATATGAGCATAATACGGAACCGTCCAAAGGGACGTGGAAAAAATAAACCTTTTTACCCATCATCATCATCACCGTTATTATTATTATTATTATTATTATTATTATTATTATTATTATTATTATTATTATTAAGCGAAAAGAGTCAATGGGTCAAAACTTGCTCATTCAACATCTCGGATCTTAGGTCTACATTGTAATGGTGTCACTAGAACCGTACTTATCCATAATATGCGACATGTTTATGAATGGAGAAATGTGCAGATTTCAAAGAACCTGCGAGAAATAGGTGGGAATTTCAAAGACGTGTCCCGAGACTACTGCAACTGACAACATTTGTTTGGGATACTGGACTGATCGGATGATACACGGACCTGGATGTAAATATTTTTTTAACTGAATTTGAAACAGGAAACGGCCGCTATCCGTTTTTTCTATTATTCGTTTAAACACAAAAGGAAAAACGTATTGCTGCTTTTTTTCATTGTGGTTTTGTAAACAATTAATGAAGACACGAGTTGTTGTTTCGTTGTCTTATTTTTGGTTTTATTTTTGATAAACGAATGAACGAATGATACACGGATTCTTGTGTATACATAAATTAAAAAATAGACCAGTTGACCAATTCTAACCCTCCCCCCGTCCATACCCTCTGAAAGTCGGTAAGTCATGTAATGAATTTCACTCTGTTACATTTTCCTCTCATCACAGTCACTTGAATATTGTCAGTTACACAACACTGTCGAACCTTTTTTTTTAATTTCAGATTTAAACATTTGTTGATGGCCACAATAGTGCAAAACATGGCTATATAATATAGATTGTGCTACAATCTTCAACATTTGCACACTGCTGGGAAATAACGACTGCCATCTTCACAAGATCTCAGGCCAATAAAACGCTGGTGACATGGACGACATAGAAAAGGCAGAATTTTCGGGAGGGGGGGGGTGAGTCCAACTGGCGAAGACATAATTCAAAACATGCTGTATCTGCAAAGACTAAACTGAGCAGGTCAAGCCCAGAGATCCAAGGATGCAGCTGCACATAAACAAGCATCTTTTGAAGCTCTACAGCGATTTTTGACTCAAAGTGTTTCCATTCTATCATACACTGCTCCAAAAAGAGAATGCCTAAGCTTGCCCCTATTTTGTGCAAATGTCAAGTTTCTATGACAACCCATTCTTGAATTAGAGCCAATAATGTGATTTTGACCTTTCTGCTAAATGCAACCTTGACCTTTGACCTTTTGCAATATTGATAATTTCATTATATGTATATATGCATCAGTGCGTGTAATATTATGGTAATATATTCAGTATTGATTAAGTTATAGTGTGATATCTGTGCCAAACAGTGTGTGCCAAGTTAATTTTGCAACATGTCACATTTGACCTCCAGAAATCTCAAAAACTGTTGGTTGTAGGTGATAAAACCTATAGAAATCTTCATTCCACATCATTTGGTACCAATCTAAAACTTCTTTGACCCTCTGTTCTTGAGTTATAACTGAACCGATACTGTGATTTTAACCTTTTAGTTAACTGTGACCTTGACCTTTACTGAAATGGATCATTGCATCTGAATTGCATTAGTTATATGTATATGCCCATATAATTTCACAGTGATATCTCAAGTATTCATTGAGTTATAGCTGTGTTTTCCAACCTTGTTGAGCTACGGCACATATTTTACATTAGAAAAATCACAAGACACACTACCAAAGAAAAGTCTCACAAAAAGTATATTTATTGAAATCTAATGCAAATCTAGTCTTGATTTACTTATTCAGTGCAAAACCTGAGCCTGTTTAGTAAAACACAAAGCTGACACTCTTGCAGGAATTAAAAAAAGACACCCCCAGCTAAACAACTGAGTGGATCAGTGGTGTGTGCTGTTGTATCTATAATCACGCTGCTTCCTTACAGTAGGTGAAATTACATCATTTTTCATGGCACACCTGAAGATTTCTCACGACACACTAATGTGCCAAGGCACACTGGTTGTGAAACCCTTAGTCATAGCATGATAAACACACACACCCAGATACACACACACACACAAAGTGAATACAATAATCTCACCCAACCAATCTTGGGCAAGATTAACAACTAATGTTGGGCGAGATTAATAAATGGAACACCAGAACAACACAATTCAACTCCAAATGAATGTAATATCAGCCTGTCCAGTTAGGACGCAACACTCATTGTGAATCCATTTTGCAAACTGTTGTGCAAATATAATGAGCTTTGCAGCCACTGATGAGCATGTGTGCGTTCAAATGGTCAGAAATAGACTTTAGAAGGAGGGTATAAGGATCCAATGTCCATACATGGGCTCTATGCTCACAGCTCAACACCGTGGGGTGGAATTGACACATGCAGAAGAACGTTAATTTTGCCTGCACAAATGAAGTGTCACAGCTCTGTCTTTGTTTTCTTCTTAATCCATTTCCAGTTCAGGCCTTGCCCCTTTCCCTGGTTTCTTTTGTTACTCACCTGCTCTCCATTCCCCATTAGTCAGGGGAAGGGCTTATAAGCTGTAGGAGCACACTCAATTCTTGCTAGTATGTCGAACAGTTAACACTGACTCTCTGGCTCCTGTCTATTAGTATTAAGCAACAAAGAAACCTCTGATAATGAAACCTGTTTGTCTATGAAGATATGTGCGTCTTCTGATTCTGTTTATATTCCAAATAAATCTGTTTTGTTTTTTCCAATGATTTTGCACTGTGGTTTTCAGTTGGGTTTGTTTCGGGGAATCTGTATCAAGGGATATTTAAGCATTTTAGTTACATCTTTCTTTTGTGTTGCTACTGAGTCCTATCCCTCCGGCTATGACAGTACATACTAGCCATTATGGGCCCAGCGTCACAGAAGGAAAACCCTATGGAGCAGTTGGGCAGATTAGACCAATGTGTGCAGGAGCATCAGGCCCAGTTAATTTCTGCTACTGCTGAGATACGCCAGTCTGCAGCTACTAACAATCAAACAATGGCTACCCTGTCAGCTCAGATCCAACAATTGGCAACTACTGTAGCACATCTTGTTACTACTGTTACTCCTGCTCTTACCAATCCCACACCGCACCACACCCACCTCCTGACCATACACCTCCAGTCACTGTTTCGGAGCCTTGAATGGGCACACCTGAACGCTATGATGGCAACCCAGAGGGATGCAACCCTTTTTTGACTAATTGCTCTATTCTGTTTGCCCTCCAACCTCACACATTTTCGAATGAGAGAGCCAAGGTGGCATTTGCCATTAACCACCTTACCGAAAGGGCTCAAGTTGTGGGGAACTGCTGATTGGGAGCGGCAAACGCCAGCTTCTTCATCTTTCCAAGCCTTTGCTAAGGAACTTTGCAAGTTTTTGGGGAGAATATTTCCGGTCCTGACTCCACTGGGGGTTTACTGGGGATGAGACAAGGTGCTCGCTCAGTTCCCGATTACTCAAGTGAATTCTGCAGTTGAGCCCTTCAGAGCCAGTGGAACAGTGCCGCCCAAACCGATGCTATCTGTCTGAGTGATTATATTAAGGAGGAGTTGGTTTCCTACGATCTTCCATCATCTCTAGACCAGTTGATAGAGCTCACCACAAAGTTGGATCGACGCATCCAAGCGCGGTGGCAAGAGAGGAGGCAGAGGCTTCCAGCACACAGACAAGTTCTTCAGTCCCGTCCTGATTTAGATCCTGTCAACCGCAGTCCGACTCCAAATGAGGGAGGTCCAGAACCTATGCAGGTGAGCAGGACTACATTTTCTCCTTGGGAGCGCAAACGTCGCCATCAGGGAAAGCTTTGCCTTTACTGTGGGAAGCTGGTTAATCTAAATTGTCCATAGGTGTGAATGTGAGAGTGATTGTTTGTCTATATATGTTCAGCCCAGAGATGAACTGGAGACTCTTACAGGGTGTACCCCGCCTTCACCCATTGTAGCTGGATTAGGCCCCCAGTGACCCCTAGTGAGGATAAAGCGGGTTCAAATGACGAATATGAAAATGGTTTCAATTACATTGTATTTGAAGAGTACCAAATCACAAGAAGGTGGTCTCATAGGGCTTTACAGACGTGACTAGAGAAAACAAACAGGTTTGTGCACAAACGCTCATTTTGCTGCACAATCGTGTGCAAAAAATTTAAATGCTTCCATTCATATTTTCATAATATGGGGTGCCAATTTCACACAGGTGTAAATGTTGTCTCAGTTCCCCATGTATATGTTCATGGCTCTTTGATTGTGTTTTCCTTCAGCAGCAGAAACAGAACATGCATGTGTGTGTGTTTTCAATTTCAGAATGGGTGGTTCTGAAAGTTTAGCAGAACATCCATAAGTATCCCTGCAGAACCCTTAGTCCAACTGTTCCAACAACAACCACATGGAGTCAGCAGAGTTCACAGATGCTCAGGTTCTCCCAGCATGCACTAGGTTTACATTATGACTCCTTTATTTAATTTTTTTTATTATTATTTGAGGGTTTTTATGTATTTTATGTATTTATTTTTTATATTTATTTTCTTCTAATTTTGTATTTTTAATGCACTGCTCAAGGAGACCTTCTTCACATTCTCCCAGTATGCACCTTGTTTCTGTATTAGCACACCAGTATTATTTTTTAATGTACCAATGTTATTTTAGTGTACCAGTGTTATTTTTTTAGGGCACCAGTGTTCATTTTAGGGAAACCAGTGTTATTTTTAAAGTACCAGGGTTATTTTTTTGTGCATTAGTGTTATTTTTCAATGTACCAGTGTTATTTTTATTGTGCCAGTGTCATTCTGAAATTAAATGTTCCAGGTGTTTTTCAGTCAAATATGTTCATGGATAATGCAGTCATTGTTTTTATCATTTATTTTTTTACGTGATTAAGAATTCACGAAAAAAAATCAGGGCTGTCATGATTAATCACGTTAATCATGATTAACTATTTATTTTTAATTGCAATTAATCATGATTAGAGTTCCCAAGCATTTTGTCGTTTTACAAATACATATGATTTTACACCACAGTATAATTTTATGTTAAAGAAGGCAAAAAAAATCTTTACTATCAGCTTATTTTCAGGGGCTGCTTTTGAGCCTTCATTATTTTTTTTCCCATTATTTTCCCCCAGGTTGTAATATCTGATTATAGATGCAGATGTTCGTGTCTGTAATACTACTGGTTTATTTTAAATAAGAAAAACTAACATTTGTACATTCGGTTTTTTTACACTGATAAGAGTATTAACATGAATTTCAATGACACAAAAAGGTGCAATTAATTAATTGTGAGTTAACTATTGCACTCATACGATTAATCATGATTAAATATTTTATTTATTTTATTTATATATATATATATATATATATATATATATATATATATATATACCATAACGGGACAAAGTAATCTATAAAGGACAGTACCCCAAACTAAAGATCAAAGTTCAGTTTTGTAAAGTGGGCATAGGAAATTTATTTTAGGCCTTAGTATACTTAAAATCAAAGATCATTCATTTTTTAAATGAATTTCTTTAATAAGACCCATGGAGGGTTAAACAAATATGTGACTCTAAAAATCTAAAACTCAGGCCTGGGTACTTTCCCTACAACTTCTTTAAAAAATAACATTAGAATTACCAAAGACAAAAAAGTATTTCCAGGGATAAGGGCACTTTGAGGGGGGTATAGCTCCACAGGACTCTATTCATTCTGCACCCCACATGGAAACAGAATGGAACTGCAACCAAACCGCATTGTTCGGAAACCGGAAATGTGCCATGATTAGTGACTATGGGACTTATTAAAGAAATTCATTAAAAAAAATCATGACCTTTGATTTTAAGTGTATTAAGGCTTCAAATTAATTTCTTATGCCCACTTTACAAAACTGACCTTTGACCTGTATTTTGGAGTACCGTCATATATAAGTGACTCTGTCCCATTACAGTATATATTTATATTTTTTCATGAATTATTAATGTAAAAAACATGTGATAAAATAACAATGGCTTCATTATCCATGAACATATTTGACTGAAAAACACTTCATTTTTTCATTTCAGAATGATTCTAAAATGATTAAAAACTGGCTCCACTGGCTGCATACCGCATTCACAGAAAACAACGAGAGGAACGAGGGACACAGAAAAAGCCAGTCCATCTGACGTCAGAGGGACTTTAGCGTCACCCACGTGGGGTTAAACCCGTCCCCCATTGCAGCGAATATGAAGTAGCATTAGCATTAGCATCTACAAGAGAAGACGTTGCCACAGAACCTCTGTACAAACTGGAAAAAAATGGTGGTTCAAACTAGTTCATGTGCTCTCTGTGGAAATAAAGCCTTGTTTTTTTCCCTCCACGTTTTCAGAACAAGCAATGGCACGAAACCTAGCTGTATGATATTCTGGTAAAGGTAGACACATACAGAGAGCAAGAGGGGAGGGGGGAGTGTTCCTTCACACATTCTGAACCAATCAGAGATGCCTCATCACCGCGTCATGGACATGTATGAGGAAGTACCAGTAAACTGTGTTGTTTGACCTCAAGTCATTTTTCTACCGTGAAAAAACAGCTGGAAACAAAGTAATCTGGATGTTTTTTTAAATAGAACCAACATACAATGTATTCAATAACAATGAAGAACACAGCAATAATAATGAAATAACCGTCTTTAAAATATTCATGTTAGTTATGAATTTTGAAATGTTGATTAACATAAGGTTGAATGGACGACTACAAATTAAATGTGGTTAAACCCCCACAAAAATCAAACAGTGCAATTACTTAAATTCTATAAAATGTATGGTACAATATGATTGGTTTAGAGTCTTGTTTTATTTATTAAAGCTGTTTTTTAAGCATCATTTATAAATGACATCATCCCATGGAGTGTTAAACACTCTGTAGAGGTGTGTCTTTTTAAAACCTGCCACTAATTGACAACAAACATGTCAGTTCCGGAGTGTGTGCGAAAGAGGCATGTGTTCAAGTACCATGGGAATTTAACCAGTTGTCACACTCCATCCCCCCTGAGAAAAGGCTGAAGTATGGAGGTCCTGATCCCTTTAGAAACTGTCATTTGTTTAGTTTAGTTTTTTCAGAAAACAAAAGAAAAAACAAAAGGGGAAGAAAGCGAAAAGAGACAAAAAAAGACAAAAAGAGAAACATGATGGGCAAAAAGAAGCAAAGAAAGGCAAGAAAAGGAGAGAAATGAGAAAAAAGGAGAGGGAAAACTAAGGAAAGAAAAGAGAAGCAAAAGGGGAGGTAAAACATAAAAAGATGGTAAAAGAGGAGAAAAGGAAAGAAATTAAGGGAACATTTCATCAAATTACATTGCGCAGATGGGAGATGTCCTCAAAATGATTTCACAATACAAACATGAACCTTGGTACAGACACAGCCCATGGTAGGACAAGTGAAAAGTTACATTATGGCATTATAAACCCAACAGGAAGTCGGCCATATTGGATGGAAGTGTGGATTGCTAAAATCCCACTGCTCATACTTTCACCTGGTTCCCCTAGAGTTCACATCTAATTTACACCAAACTGGGTGAAAATCACCTACATATGGGTGTGATCAAAAGCAGGGCTGTGGTACTCGAGTCCGGTCTTGGACTTGAGTCTGCTTTTCTATGGTCTCGGCCTCGCTGATATTTGACTTGGACTTGTCTCTGTCTCAGCCACTGGTCTTGACAAATATGGGTGTCTGTCTCGACCGAGTCCAGGCGTTTTTATTTTGTTCCAATATTCCAGGGAAAAGGCATCATTCATTTGGGTAAGTTAACGGCAGAGCTAGACAATGTTCAGCCTCATAAGTTAGGCTATGTGTTGTGTTAATATTAACATTAGGTTAACCTTTCCTGGTGTTATCCTGACCGAGGTCAGGAGATCAGGGGAAATTGCCGTTCTTCTCTCCGCGGTCGTAGTAAGTATTCTTACCTCGGGGTTAACTTCCCATTGTTATTCTTTAGAAAACAAGGAGCTGTTTCACTAAGCTTCGTTTAGACTATTTATTTGCAGGAACAGCACAACACCTGCTCCGGTCGCCACCCTGTATGCATATATACGTCTCCCTTTTTCTCCACTAAACTCTCTGCGCCCTCTCCCTCCACCCCACCTGTCCCGCATCTCATTGGCTATTTTACAACAACATAGTGGAAGATAAGCCACAGGTGTTTTTGGAAATAGTTATCACTAACTGTACGTCTGGTGTGACTGATTTCATGACATATATATATATAAAAAAAAAGACTGGTTGTTGTGAATTATATTTTTGTAACGTTCACTTTAGGGTAAAGTAAACGTGTGTGCACATGTGCGTGTGTGTGTGTGTTTGAGTGCACACACACCTCCGTAAATAACTTCTGTTTACTTCTGTTTGTGTGATACTGTACTGGTGTTCCAAAGGAGAGCAGCAGATACACAAATGCTCAAGAATTTACATTAGCATTCACTTTAGGGTAAAGTAAACATGTGTGCGTGCATGTGTCCTCCATAAACCACTTCTATACTTTGTTCAGAAATTTTTTAAAAAGATATTTTAAATTGCACTCTATTTTTAGTTAACCAATTTCTCATTAACACACATCTCAATAAAATGATATTGTTAGAACCAGCTCTTATTAATTACTACATTTATGTACTTCCATAAGATATATGTACACTGTAGATTTATGTACTCTGACATTTGATTTAATTGTTAGAATGCTGTTTTCTGTGCAGGCTCTTTTTGTGCTCTGTCTTTCTCCTAGATTCTGCCCAAACATGGGAAAGAATGCCTGTGAATATCCAAGCCACACCTGCGGTGCCATGAAGTGTTGAGAGAAGAAGTTGAAACCAACAGATAGAGAGGAAGCTCCTGAATGTGCTATTCATTCTGTTGTTTGATTACCGATTTCCCTTCTTGTGGTTTCCAAACAATATATTAACAAATAAATGGCTCAAATTGAAAACTCAACATAGGAAAAGACATTACACAAAAAAATACGTTTTCACAGGTTTTATTAACAAAACCTCTCCCAAAAAAAATACAGATTATTGTAATTTAAATACTTTACCAACCATTGGGAAAACAAAGGAGGTCCTGGAGATGCCGGCAAAGGAAAAGAATGGGGGAGGGGGTAAGGCCACCCCGCTTATAGGGACGTCGAATCTGTGGCCCCCCCCTCCCAACTTAACAATGTAAAACTAACTAAAACATATAACACAACCCACGCGTGCTGGCCATCTCTAGGCCAAACTGGAATAACAAACTAAGAAGTAAAACAAAGGGGTAACAGAACAACATGCTAACTGAAGGGTGAGATGTTGCTGGGTCTGTGTCTGAGTGAGGGAAAGACAGGGGGTGTTAGGTAGACAATCATAATTGAATGATTGACACAGTGTGTGTGTGTGTGTGTGTGTGTGTGTTCGTGTGTGTGAGTGCCATGGCCACACGCAACATCCCTTTACCCCTTTAGCTGACATATGTACAGGGACTCCCGTTTTTTCAATAAAGGGAGATGTCAAAGTCAGGACGGCAGAGCTTGTTTGTTCTGGCGTAGCTCTGTCATGCATGTGTAATTGGAACTGTCTCATTGTCTCTCTTTGTTCCTTGTCCTGTGGTATTTAATGTTAGGTTAAAAGAGGTGAACCTATAAGATACAATATTGTTTTTCCGTGAAGGCATAAGCCAAACATGGGAGTAAACTGGTTATACTGGTTATTCTGGTCTGTGTCTGGAGGACTGAAGCCAGATTGTAATTTAGTTTTTTTTCTGTCCTAGGCTCGAACTTGACTCCGACTCAAGTCTTTTGGACTGTCTTGTCTTAGACTTGAACCTCTTAGGACTCTGTCTTGACTTGGTCTCGACCGGTCCTGGTCTTGGACTCGACAAAGGTGATCAAAAGTTATCATACCAAATTTTGATTAAATGTTGGCCGTGGCTGTGATGACCTCACAATTAAGCTGCCATTTAGTGTCAGTTTGAGTTGGACCCAATGTAACATTTGTGAGGAATGACAACCTGAACACGATATGGGACTTGTATCATTATATCGCAAAATGGCTCTCTGATGCGCCCTACAGTTTTTGAAAGGGAGTGAAAACATTTATTTGATTTAGTCAAATTTGATAGACACATCCCTAATTCGTGGGCGTAGCCACGGATGTGCCGGTGTCACCCAGCGAGGCTGGCACACTGGGTGTGCCAGGAGTTGCGTTACCTGCACATAGCAAACTGACTATACCCCTCGCCCAGCAAGAAATGCGGGATTGGCAGGCTAATGGTTATAGCTATACAATGAAACAAAGTTCCCTGAAAAAGTATTTCAAAAAACATCGACTTTACCGACAGCAAAACTCAAGTTTGACTGACGAGAATGTTTGTCTCTGTCCCCTAACAAGCATGTCCACAACCCTTCTGACCCCTTCCTCCTGCATCACACGTGTTTTGCCAGATGGGCATCTTGAGCCGAACAGGCATTATGGACTTGATTTGGAGGGTGCTGAATATACCATGTTTGGTCAACTGATTAAACAGGAAGTGAAAGGGGGGGCAGCCATTCCCGTCCATTATTGAAATGTTGGAGTCATGTGGCAGACATGTTTTTCCCAACATGAAGAGTTTACTGTGTGTTCTGGTAACACCTTGCATTACTTGTTGCGCTGCGGAACACCATTTTTCAGTTGTAAACAGAATAAAATCCACCAATAGAGTTGCAATGCTTACAGACAGACTAAATGGCATCTCGTCCCTAATGTTTGAAAAAGAGTTCAAAGAGACACTGGATGCTGATGAAATAATAAATGAGTTCAAGACCAAGCGACGTTGCCTTTCCCTTTATAACTTGAGAGCTGAGCAGTGTGCACCGGTAGCAATATCATTGCATCCTTTACTCTACTGCTGAGCCCAATTGTGTTCAGATTGTGAAATAGCTAGTATTGTTGATCATGTGTGATGTTATAGTTCACTATTCATCATCTCATTGGGCATGCAATGTCTGTGTTATGTTTTTGTGTTTGTGTTTGATTTATCAGTGTCTTTCAAGATTCTCAAGGTGCTTAACAGAATTAAAACAGAGTATATAAGTAGGTCCTTTCTGTTGGTTCTGTTTGTGCTAAATAAATAAACTAAACTAAGGTCTAAAAACAAATGGGTAAAAACAAGTGGCTGTAGCAAGTGAAAAAATAAAATGAAATATATTCATACCTCTACTTATGAAAAACCCAGCTAACAAAACATCCAAGTTACAAAAAACCTTTACCTCTATTTTTCGTCTGAGACATAAATACAGTACATTACTATACATAACCACATAATGTACATAAATACATCACATGCATACTCTATGTAGCATCCCATTGGCTATGAGGGTGCTACTCATGATGCTTTTCGTTACCCTTTGACCCTCATTCATCATGGAGTGGCTGCTGTGGCTCCCAGTAACACAGCCACTTTAATGGTCAATTCTCCACCAAGACCAGTGATTTTAGTATCAAAAGTACAGCCGAATGGTGCAAGAAGAGTATATGACCAGCAAACTATCATCAGTTTAAGGAAAATTGTTAAAAACTTGGACTCCGCAAGCCTGGAGATGTGGACCAGTCTATAGAACCTGGGTCTGCTGCTCCTACAGTGGAGTCCCCCCGCCCACCCCCCACCCCACAGAAGCTTCGCCTCCGGACACATTGGAGGTGGCGCAAGAGGAAGTAGAAGTGCGGCTGTCGCAGTGGATTTACAGCTAAGCTAAGAGATAACCCGTTCTCGCTTCCATCAGTCCTGCTCGCCAACGTACGCTCACTGGAAAACAAACTGGCCTACCTGAAACTGGATTTAAACACCAAACAGGATCTACCAGACTGCTGGATCCTCATTCTCATTAAGACGTGGCTCAACTCTTTTGTCCCAGACAGCGCCATTAGCCTGGATGTGCTAACAATATTCAGATCAGACAGAAGCCATGCACTCACAAGTAAAACCCGGGGGTGCTGGTATTTTTATCTACACTAACAGCTGGCATTAGCCTGGACGCATATTTCATACAAAATGGGTAAATTTTTTAATTTGTAAAGGGTTTGAGGGGCAGTACTTGGGGCCTTGGAATGTAAAATACAACTATTTACAAAAAAAGTCCATGTTACAAAAACACTTCTGAAACTAATTAATTTCTTAAGTAGAGGTACCACTGTAAATTGAAAGAGCGAAGGAAAGTGTGATTATGTATATAATCTGTATGCTATTTGGAATTTTGAAATACCTTTTTCTTTTGCCGTTATTAAATTGGTTTATTTGAGAGCATGTCACATGTGTGAATGTTAAGGCCTGCTTTGAACTACTATTATATTAGTGTGTTTGGCAACGTGTGTTTTTCTGTGGAAAATAAATTTGGCACACCCACCTGGGCCGTCGTCACGGGGGGACAAACGGGTATGTTGTCCCTGGCCCAGACACATAGGGGGGCCCAGAATTGGTCCTTCATGAAGATACGATTAATAATTCTGGTTAATTTCAAAATGTGTTGATTTGTGGGTGAAATGTGATATATTTGCATTCAATAAATGATTTCTGGTTCTTTTGCCTGTATTGTTAAGGACACCCCTATATCACCCATAATGCAGAAATGGTTTGGTCTTTGATTAAAGCATAAAAAAGTGCGGCACTATTTGATCACAGGGCTTCGGAAGCTTGCCATTATGTACAAATCAGGAGCACAGAAAAGAAAAGAGAAAAAGAGATGAAGAAGCAAAGATCCTCAGGGGGTCACTCCATAAATATTTAAAAAAAGATTAAGATGATGCAGCAGGTGGGACAGCTGAACCAGGTAAAGGAAACTTTTTTCCAGCCTCGTAATGTAGCTTAACCCGTACATGTGATGCACCATTCATAGTTGGAGATAGAAGATACACAGACTGAAAAGTGCAGTCAATGAAATTAGCCCAAGAAAATGTAAACGAATAAAACACACTGCATCTTACACATTACTGTTGAAAGTACTTAGGTCAGCTTTTGAAAACCTTAACTCAATTCATAATAGTGTTGCCACATGTCCTGGGTTTTCCTGATTGTCCCGGATTTTAATGGTCTGTCCCGAAAAAAAATATACACTTTCCTGGACACTGAATGGAGGATTGCATTGCATTCAAGGAAAGATTCGACCGAGTATGAAATGTCCCGAATTTTTGTCAGACAGAGGTGGCAACCCTAATTTATAATCCAGTTCCAACCCCAAAAACAGTCGTTTTGGTTTATCTGTTATGGGAACGTCAGCCCTGCTGCAGGTGACGATGTGAGCAGAGGCGATTCCATACTTTGTGTGTCTCTGGTTAGGAGTGCTCTCTCTCTCTCTCTCTCTCTCTCTCTCTCTCTCTCTCTCTCCTTTTTTTGCTAACATTCTGAATGGAGAACGGACCCATTTACAACGACACCATAAATAAATAAATAATAATAATAATAATAATAATAATAATATTAGCCTAATAATAACAATATGCAATAAAAATGCTTGATAGTGATTAATAGTCAAATTGAATGTTTTTCAAATGGTTAATTGTGAAATGGTTGATTTTTGACCCCTGGTAATGTTGGACTACTTTGTAATAAATGTTATTTTACCTCTTATAGACACTGTCGAGGTTGGTAGCTCCAAGGAGGATGAGAGAGAGGAGTGAGAGAAAGCCAAAGTGATGCAGGAGGAGAGGGCCCACTCAGATGATGTTGTCCCAGGCCCAGCCAAAGCTGGCAACGGCCCTGACACCCACTATCTGCTGGTGCACACCCAATGTTTTTTTTTTCTAGCTACACCCAGTGCCCTAATCCCAAACTGAATCAAAAAGCCAATGAGGACACACCCGTATTTTCAATCGTGTTGCCATAACAATGCCAAAACTGTCTTATGGAGATGAATGGGGTTTTGGCAGAATCCATTTTAATGGGACTGAATCCCAACCCCCCCCCGACATAGTCAAATCAAATTTGATACACACATGCCTTATGCCAAACTGAAACAAAAAGCCAATGAGGACACACCCCTATTTACAAATGTGTTGCCCTGACAACACCAAAACTGTGCCATAGAACTCAATGGCGTTTAGTCAGAATCCTAGCCCTCTTCCTTTTATCACCTTCTCGTAGAGTTTACATGACTGCACGATACGATGTCCTCTCACTGGCAGGTGATCAGTCACATGGGGAGGCGAGGGCCTATAACACTGCTCATGGTTTTACGACTATTTTATTTCTTTTTTAAAATTCATTTTGAGAAAGTAATGAACATAAATACAGCATATACATCATAATCTGATATTGTAGACATTCAACAAAATACATACAAGTACAATAAATCAAATATTTCATTAATGCTCATAAAGGAGTGGGAAGAAAAAAAACTTAACTTATTTAATCCCACCCCCATATTAAATGTGACTTGTTACTGAAAGGAAATATATGCCACACTGACACATGCAATGTAGAATGTTTGTTATGTGCAAACAAAAAGAAAAGTGTCATAAGGTCTCAAATGCTCAGTGCTGAAGGGAGAACCTATTTCATCACAAAAACCAAACATAAAAGACAAGACAGACTCAATCACAAAACCTGGGGATAGAATCGGCCAGAGTCCGTGGTGATGATGAATGTCCAGGTTATGGTGACTGAAGAGATGACAACATGTCCATGTTATGGAGGTGACAGTACTGAATGGTCCCACACCGGCAACTGCAAGCTTCACTGCTTAAATACTGCAGATCAGCAACAACTTGCAGCTGCACGGTGCAGGACCAGGTGAATATGGAGAGCACTGGGGCAAAGGTCACAGGAGCAGAGGTCTTGACAAAAAGGAGACCTGCTGCATCTCATGTTGCATTCGCTGTAACCGTAAACTCTGCCATCAACAAGATTTATGCCTTAAAATTTTGTAATTATGACTTTTTTAGAAAATCCCACTATTGCGAAAAATATGACTACTTTATTCTCATAAACATGTATTATTAAGGCCTTCGCCGTGGCCTATTGAGTCTGCTGTGATCGCAAGGGGAGTCAGCCCTTTGAACTCTAATTTGTCCCCCTAAACATGCACAAAAACTCACCAAATTTTGCACACACGTCAGAATTGTGAAGAATTGCGAGTATTTATAGGTTTCGTAAAAGTGTCTACAGCACCCCCTAGAAAAGTGACAATAGATTGTAAAAGGCCAGATCACGCTCTAGTGAAGTTACACAATTACACACACATCATATGATGACAAACAAAAAACCTAATGATGACCACGCCCATAAACCAACAGGAAGTCCACCATCTTGGATTGAAATGTGAAAAATTTTGAGTCGTGGTTTTCGCTGTCATCTGAATTTAACGAACTCCTCCTTCCCCGTTGGGCCAAATGAGCTCAAAATCAGTGAACACGATCTAGATAAGTGGGACATCAAAAATTACCCACATTTTTAGGAAAAGTTGGATCATTTTTGTGCTACACTGTCTCAAAATTTGCAAAGTTTTCGGGAAAAATTACAACTACATAAATATCTTCAGCTCGAACATACAAACACTGATTTGGCTGAAATATGACACAGACGTCCATCTCCCAGGTCTACACCCATTTAACTAAAGACATTCTGATTTGTACTATAGTGCCCCCTAGAAATGTACTTTCATTAAAATGGCTCTACTTCGGACATACAAACACCAATTTGGTTGAAATTTGACACCTGGGTCTACACCTGTTTGTCATACAAAATATTTATTTCGCAATATTGCGCCCCCTACAGTTTCACCAAATACACTGTTAGTAAAATGGCAGTAGAGTGGACATACGAACATGGATTTGGCTGAAATTTGACTCTGACGTCTATCTCTTGGTCCTACACCAGTTTGTCAATAGAAATTGCGATTTTGCTCTATAGCATGGAGAGGCGGTCACGTGGGGAGGTGGTCGCGTGGAGAGGCGGTTGCATGGGGAGGCGGTCGTGAGTGACAGTGAAGGCCTTTGAGACTGCTTGCAGTTTTAATTTCCACTTAGTGTTTTATTATTATAATTATTATTTTTAAATATTCTGTGATTTTTTTTCTACATTATTTTTTATTGTTACAATTTCTTATTCCAAGACTTCTTTTTTTTTGGATTTGTATTTTTATTTATTATTTGTAAATCGTTACCTAAAGGAAATGCGGAAGTGCTACTCCCATTCTGTACTTAAGTAAAGTACAGGTACATGTGTGAAAAAATACTCTGGTAAAAGTAACCCCTTGTCAGTGATTCAACTCCCTCACTGGAGTAAAAGTAAAAAGTACAACTTCTCAATTGTAATTAAGTAAAAAGTAAAGCTGTATTTTCTTTTTACCACTGATGAAATACGTATTTGACCAGGAAATATCAGAAAACTTTAAAAAGTATCCAAAAATAAAGCCTTTAAAAGTGAATTAATGTGTAGATAATGTGTGTGTGTGGGGGGGGGGGGGTCACAATTGAGATAAAAAGTCATCATTATGAGATTTAAAAAGTAATAAATATGAGATAAAAATGCATAATTATGCTAAAAAGTCAAAATTGTGAGATAAAAAAATATAAATTATGAGATAGTCATAAATATGTGTTAAGAAATGCATAATTCTGAGAAAAAGACCTGAAATTCTGACATAAAATGGCAAAAATTCATAATTTTGATATAGAAAGTCACAATAAACTACAGATATTTCTGTAAAAATGTAGGGAGTAAAAGTAAAAAGTTGCCAGAAAAATAAATACTCAAGTGCAGATACCTAAACATTCTACTTAATGAAGTATGTAATGAAGTATTTCTATACTTAGTTACTTTCCACCTCTGAGGAAATGTATGCCACACGCACACGGAATGTGGAATGTTTATGTACCAAAAAAGGAGAGTTGCTGCGTCTTGTGTTGCATTTGCTGTAACCGGAAACTCTGCCAGCAACAAGGTGTAAGCCTTAAAATTTTGCAATTATGACTTTTTAAAAAAAAAAAATCCCACTATTGCGAATGTATTTTCAAAATATTACTACTTTATTCTCATAAACATACATTATTATTTTCGTTTTCAGTGTTTAATTATTTTTTTCCACATTATTTATTTTAGTTCTTCTTCTCCTTTCAGCTGTTCCCTCCCCTTTTTATCGTTACAATTCTTATTTCAAGACTTATTTTGTTTGATTTGTTTATTTATTTGTGAATAGTTACTTCAATGAAATGTATGCCACACTGACACGGAATGTGGAATGTTTACGTACCAAAAATAATAATAAAAAAAACAGAGAGAGAAAGATGCTGCATCCTGTGTTGCCTTAGATGAAATTTTAAACTGTGACCTCAATAAGGTTTAAAACTTAAAATGTGTAAGTTATGACTTTTTATCCCTCTATTTACAATTTGTTTTCAAAATATTATTTTCGGTAATTTTTTTCTCATAAATTATTTTCACGCTTTTTTTACTATGACTGTATTCCCATAGTATCGGGCTAAATTTCCATAAGACTGAACACGAATTCAAATTACACGAGTCATTGCATCAGACACAAACTCACAACAGGCACAAAACGCAAACAACGTGCGCAGTCATATGGGTTGGACGCCCCTACATTCTAGCCAATCAGCAAGGGTCTCTGCGTGACTCTTAACACTGATTGGTCACGATAGAGGCCCGCCCCGCTCAGCCCCGTTAAATGTCTCTTCCCGTCATCGCCGACCGGTAATGTAGAACTGCGTTCATATCGTTATTTACTGTGGGTCCAAGATCACTAACCACAAATACAGGAACCATGGAACAGAAGAAGGCCGACGCGGACCACACGGACCTGTTCGCCGGATTCCGCACATCGTTCAAGTCGTTCGCTACGGACGCCATTCACGTGGGTCAGGAACCGGAGCAGTGGAACTCCATGGCGGTAGTGCCACCGATCTCCCTGTCCACCACCTTCAAGAAGGGCGACCCCGATAATAACATCGTAAGTAGCCTGATATCATCCCCGACTGCCGGTTATTTAAGGATGACAGGAGAGGTGGGGGAAGGGTTATGGTTATGGGAGACACAGTTAATATTTGCGTGGCTATAAGATGTACACAATGTACCCTTATGTACACGCATTTATAATGTACATACATGTATAATGTACATTTATACATTATGTGGGAGGATCACTTACCTGATAGAAGGGTCAGCCACTAAACGTAGAGCAGTAATGCCAAAAAGAAACACCGTTAGAGTCGGCTAGTGATTGGGCACGAGCAACAAGTGAGAGCGAGCACTAATTTGTTATGTCGTGTGTCTCATCAGGACAGAAGTGCCACCGATAAACTGTGATTTTAATTTGTCTGTTTGGCCGCTGTGTTGCCGCAGTATATTCGTGTGGTTTGTTTCTTTGGTCACGTTGATTAAATGGTGTTCGCGATTTAATGTGTAGCATTGTCGGCTTGGTACTATCCACAGCTATAGCCTAGCAAAAGTTTAATTGTAGCGCTTTCACTGTCACTTTAGTTACTTCCTGGTTGCAGTGCAAGCTGGGTAGTGTAGTCATTTACATCACATTGGTAAATTAAATGCTCAGCAGTTTGCAATATTTACATGATTTTTGTGGATTGGGCTATTGGTCTAATGTGTCGTATTACTTATTTGTATTTGGTTTTCCTGTGTATGGAATTATTGAATTTCTGTGCTTAAGGATTTTTACGTAATTATTTAGTTTAAACACTAATTATATTATCTTCTACTCAGTACTATATTACTGGTTTGCTATTGTTATTAATATTATTGTTGTTGTTGTTATTATTACTGTTTTTATTATTACAATTATAAATGCCAGAGCAGGAAGTAACTAAGTAGAAGTACTTTCTTTATTGTACCCAACTACATTTTCCATGTATCTGTACTTTACTTGAGCATTTATTTTTCTGGCAACTTTTAACATTTACTCCCTAAATTTTTGTCTAAATATCTGTACTTTATAATTTTTAATAATTCTCAGAATAGGCTCATTACTTTAAAATAATAAAAAAAAACTTGTAAATCAAAGTTTTGACTTTATCATTCTGAATTTTTATCTCATAATTTTGACTTTTAATATAATGTAGACTTTTTTTCTCACAATTTGGACTTTTTATCTCATGATTTATTTTTTAAAATTTTCATAGGTATGTTTTTTTTAATCTCCTATTTATGGCTTTTGCTATTTTTCCTAAATGTCCTCTTCATATCCACTAAACTAGGGGTGTCAAATTCATTTTAGTCCAGGTGTCACATTCAGCTAAATTGGATCTAAAGTCAACTGAACCAGTAAAAAAAAAAGTAACATAATAATATATAATGTAAATTCCAAACTTTTTTCTATGTTTTAAAGTAAAAAAAAAAAAAAAAAGAAAATTACATGATGAAAATGAACAATATTATGCTTTAGTTTATCATTTACACATGTACATTCTAATTTACAAGTCACACTGGATCTACAGATACACCAAATATTTAGTAATATATTATAGGAATATTATTAAAATTGTACTTAATTCTTTCAGACATATACAATTTGTCATATTTGTTGTGACTGAGATTTTTTTGTGAAATTATTCTTTGTTTTAGTGTCACTGCATAAAAAAAATACATTTGCAAATAATTTTTTTTTTACATGTTATTATGAGACTGAACTGGTCGGAATGTGAGCCATGAACTAAAATTATTTATATCGAATATCTGTAATTTTTGCACTTCATAAATCCACCCGACGTGCTGGATTAGACCTTCGGACCACATGTTTGATACCTCTGCATCAGTGAATCTATACTACAAAAATTGAGATTACTTAATCAGTACACAATTATAATAATACATACTGTGATTTAGAGTAAAGCATCTTATTTGTAGCATCTAGTCCAGGGGTGTCAAACTACGTTTTGTTCAGGGGCCACATTAAACCAAATTTGATCTGAATTGGGTCGAACCACTAAAATAACATAATATATAAATATCAACAACAAATGTCTAAATTTTCTTCTGTTTTAGAACAAAAAAATGTAATTATCAGGATAGTAACTGTAATTTTTGGACCCTTTCGGGGTCTGCACTAAACTGAGTACCATGACCCAACAAAATGCATCATCTACACACTAACTCACTTTTAAAGGCTTTATTTTTGGAAAATTTTGAAACTTTTCTGATTTTTCCTGGTTAAATAAGTATTACTTCATCCATGTAAAAAAAAAAGCAGTATTACTTTTTACTTTATTACTTACAATTGAGAAGTTGTACTTTTTTACTTTTATTTCAGTAAAGGAGTTGAATCAGTACTTCTATTTTTACCAGAGTATTTTTTCACACCAGTAGCTGTACTTCTACTGCAGTATAGAATGTGAGTACTTTGACCACCTCTGATAAATACTATATTCTAATGATGTATATTTATGTGAATATGTACTGTATATTAATTTATGAAGTTTATATTGGTATATATTTAGAATTTATGGAACATTAATTATGTTTTTCATATGGCTGGTTTATTCCACAGACATTCTATGTCTACAGGTTTATACCTATGTGTGGAACTAACTTTTATTTAGAAAAATGAATAAAACAAAACTAGAAAAGCACTCTGAGAGTGCAGACCTCCGCCAAGATATAGGAACCCCCCCCCCCCAGATCACCACCAAAATATCTATTCATTTCCAGATCTCCCCATTACCAACCTACCCTGAAAATTTCATCAAAATCCATCCATAAGTTTTTCAAGTTGTCTTGAACACAGACAGACAGACACAGATAAATGCCGGCAAAAACATAGCCTCCTTGGTGGAGCTAAAAACAATGTTCTAACATCTAGTCTTTTCCTGTCTCGGTGGGCAGAATCTTTAAAGCTGTCATTCCATGGTTATTTCATTACTATTACTGTGTTCTCCATTGCTATTGAATAGATTGCGTGTTGGTTCTATTTAAAAAACAAACATCAGGATTGTTTTGTTTCCAGCAGTTTTTTCACAGTAGTAAAATGACTTGAGGTTAGGACTGGGCGATTTTCTCTTTTTAAAAAATCTCCGATTTTTTCCCAAAAAACTTGATTCACGTTACGATTTTTTCCCACGTGGGCTAAATGAAAATGAAAACACTAGAAACGTGGTTTCTTTCGTCTACTTTTTTAATTAAATAACATGTAAAACAAAAATACTTCTACAAATAAGTGTAAATAATAAATCATTTGTGCAAAAGGTGCAACTGCAACCTGAGACTTTGTCTACATGAACTGTAGTAAGTCCAGACATATCCACCACTGTTACAGGAAAAACTGTGCAAAAAAATAGTGTAAAAGATACATTTTGTTGGAAAAAAAAGAAAGCTTAAAATATTTTAACAACTAAAACAATATACATTAATACTCATATTATATGAAAAACATTGTAAAAAACGTAGTAGTGCAAAAGTAAGATAAAAATAAAACTAGTAACATTTTTACTTTGTAAGGACAAAATAAAACAAAACCTTATTATCAATCAAACTACTTCAATAAACCTGAACATGTTACCAATATTTTGGATATATGATGTTATTGTGTCTGTTATCGCTCCACATCGTGCTCCATGTTTATCATAAGGTGCAGAGTCCTGCACGGGTTCGGGTACCCGTGGGTGAACCGCAAATTTTCACGAAACGGGTGAAAAATGTTGTGCTGTGTCGGATACGGGTTCGGTTCGGTTCATTTAAAGCGGGTCGTTCGGGTGCGGATTTTTTTTTCGTCGGAAAACAGGTCCGATACGAGTTTAAACATGACGGGTACGGGCGGTTGCGGTTTGTCAAAATCAGAACCGTGCAGGATCTGATAAGGTGTGCCGCGAGAAAAGCTTTCAGTCAGTGTTTGTTGAACATTTTGAAGAAGTGCTGGCAGCGCTAGTCTCTGCCTTTTCTAACAGTTCTGGCCCCCCCCCCCCCCCCCCCATTGGATGCTTTCGCTTTAGATGTGCAACTACAGAAAGCAGCCTAGTTCATGGTTTTCTTTTTGCGAGGAAAAAAAGTGCGTGTGGAGGGGAATCGGATTGCACGATTTTCCTAAAATATGAATCGATTTTGTCATAAAACTCGATTTTAAATCTAAATCGATTTTTTTGCCCAGCTCTACTTGAGGTCAACAGAGTTTATCAGTACTTCCTCATACATGTCCATGACACGGTCACAAGGCGTCTCTGATTGGCTCAGAATGCTTGAAGGAACCCCCCCCCCCTGCTGTGTATGTATTTGCCTTTACCCAAGTAGCATCCAACTAGGTCTTGTGCCGTTGCTTGTTCTGAAAACGTTCTGAGGTCAGATGGACTGGCTTTTTCTGGGTCCCTCATTCCTCTCGTTGTTTTCTATGAATGTGGTATGCAACCGGTGGAGGTGACAAACCCATGTGTTGGTATGTCTGGGTGACCCATCAGATTCCAAAAGGAGCGTAGAAAAGTGGTTTTCAGCGAAATGACACCTTTAAAGAACCCAACATACTCACTTTTGCAATTTATACACGTGTATAATGTACACGCAGATTATATTAATTAATGTAAACAGAATAATGACGCACTGACCTTAAGCCTTAAAAGAAACAAATGTCCTCATTTAGCCCTTAAAGTTCCACCTTTTACTCTTAATGGAATTGGAGCAGTGACACACTGTTTATGTTCAGTTAATGATAAATTGGACTGAATGTTTTTTTTTTCTCCATTCAATGAAGTCTGAGTTTTCGTTTCCATCTAAATGAAATATGTGAATATAATGATTTACAGTGAAAAATGCTAAATTTAAAGGATAATAAAATAGTAATAAATGGTGATAGATTGCTTAAGAACAGTTAGAGAGACACTTGAAGTTGGAAACATCCATAGAAGTATCACTGGGTCTATATCAAGGTTTAAACAGAGTTTGTACTGAAATACTTGAAAATGATTATGATTAAGTCGTGATAAAAGATGTATAATGTTGGTCTTGTAGATATGTTTGACCTCAGTGATAGAGAAAATTTGACCTTAAAATGTGTCTGAACCCTGGTTGTTTGTCTTTGAATGTTTACACTTGATACCATTGAAAACCTTTGGCTCAGTTTTGAATATCTCCTGAAATGAGCCCAAGGTTTTGTTCAGTGACCAAAACCATACTGTGCTGATGAGAAAAGGCTCAGTTTTCACACTATGCTCTTCCTGATCTTTGAGCACACACATGCATATGTTAAACACTCCTGTTCTAATCCTATTCCAATCCTGTTTCCTTCTTGTTCATCAAGTTTCTGTCCTTCTCGAGTTTTAGTCTTGTTCTAGTCCTATTCCAGTGTTGTTTCAGTCCTTTTTGTCTTGTTTTAGTCTTGTTCTAGTCCTATTCCAGTGTTGTTTCAGTCCTTTTTGTCTTGTTTTAGTCTTGTTCTAGTCCTATTCCAGTGTTTCAGTCTTGTTTGTCTTTTTCCAGTCCTGTTCATTTTGTTGTAGTCTTGTTTATCTAGTTTTAGTCCTGTTCTAGGGCAGGGGGTTTAGTTCAGGGGTCACATATGAACACATTACTGAGCACAGCCAGTTAAACAATGCCATACTAAACTATAAATAAATGGTTTCAGGCACAGCAAACCCCGCCCCTCGCAAATGTTTAAGCTCTTAATGGACCTCTTGCTTTCAAAACGTGAAATTATGAGTTTGACCTTTTTAAGGTCAAAGGTGATGATGCCATTTTGGAGCCTACATGAAGTGTCCTATCTATTAGCAACAGTATCTCTGGAGTTGTCACCACTCTTTAATGACTTCTGACCATTTAAAATCATTTTTCCTTGATTTTGACATTTCAAGGTCAAAGGTCATGACAATTTTGAAGCCCGTGTCAGGTTTTCTATCTGTTGATAATAGTAACGGAGTCTCTATCTCCACTGGTTTTTCTGTGACTGTACATTTTAGTCATTTAGGTGTTGACCCAGTGACCCTTGACCTCTAGGGTCAACAATAGGTCAAAATCTATACACACAAGATGCAGAATTTAAAGACCAGAATTTTGGTGCTGACTGGAAGTCTGTAAGATGACGTGTTCAAAAGTGGTATCCAAAAGTCAAGTTGGGATTTTATTGTGGCCTGGATCTTTTTTGTTTGGAATAATTACATTTTTCAAAATTGTATTTATAGAGCCCCAAAGCACAACAAGGTCATCTCACAAGGCTTTACAGAGTTTATCAGAGAAAACTATCACAGAATATTTCTGTGATCTATTTGTCTGAAATGGATGAAGTCCCAAGACCCTCCTTCTCCGCAGGAAAAACTCCAAAACCCAGTGGGAAAAGAGAGACTTGAGGAGAACCACAGTGAAGGACACATCCACTCCCATCAGTGATGTGCGGGTCGACGTATTTGACCCGCATCCAACTTGCTTCTTGACCCGCATTCTAAAAAGTAGCCAGTGGTCTTTACGAATATCACATGACCTTACTCGCATACCTGCATTTATTTCTGTGTCAATATTCCATGTCATGGCTTGTAAGTTAGTATATTTAGTATATAGTATATTAGTATATTTTCTCAACATACTAACTTACAGTTAGTATGTTGAGAAAATATTTTTGTCCTGCGTCATCATTCAAGAATTATCAACGCGCAGCATCTAAACCAGGGGTTGAAACCTGTAACACCCAAAGAGACATTTGAACCCAGTTTCCACGGAAATCCATCAACAATGAATATCTTCTTACCTGGTTATTAATCATAAATGAAAGTTGCATGTTTGCAAATGTTGATTTTTGTTAAAAATAGATATGTTTCATAACTGCATTGACATAATACTGTGTAATGTGCTAGGTGGTCATTGGTACAGTTCACACACATTGTCTACTAGATATTGAACTCTGTTGCTTTACATGTTAAACCCTCTTGTCCATTTCTGACAACAGGGTTTGAATCATCAGCTGAGAGGGGGCGTGGCTTCGGGGATTTTTGCCCTGGATCACCGTTTTTTGGGGGTTTTTTTTACATCTTGTTAAAAAAAAAAAAAACGTGACCTGTGTACTCCGCTCCAAACAACACACATTAAAACTGATATATGGGCAGTAATCCTCATGACAACCCAAATTCCCCTCATTTTTAAGATGTTCTTATTTGACTCGACCCCCCCCACACACAACCTGACTGGTTATACATCATACTGTCCATATGTTTGTGTGTCTGCTCAGTCAATAACCCACTTCAACCTGACCCAGCTGATCCACACTTTTCTTTGAATAGGATGGTGAGGAGGATAAAATATATGAAAAAACTAAATGAACACCAAACATTCAGGAAAAAAAAACTAGCAACCCTGCTCAAAACACATTAAAATTAACCAAATTAGAGGGAAAAAATTCTAAACTAACTAAAACAAAACTATAGTGAAAAATCCAAACCATTATAACCCTTATCCTTAGTTTCTATTTCTATATTCTGCTATTTTATTGATAATGTTGAGTTAATATTCACTCAGTGTTACATATGTACATTAAATATGGACTCATTTTCAATAAATTTTCTTCCCATTAAACAAAGTTTCCTTGTGGGAAGGAAACCTCTGTCTGTTCATTTAAAAATGTTTATATTCATGTCATGGGGTCAAAGATATAGAACACATTGCATTGACTACCCCTGTCTATTGGAATGAATGTTTCAGTTTAATCACTACCATATTTACATGGAGGTAACACTGCTTATATGATCATTAGTTGGTAATAACGTCCCTGATAGTGTGAGAAACATAGGGACCCTGTACCAAGATGGCAGCTGTGGCACCTGAGGCTGGACTTGCTAATATACTGTATAGTGTCCTATATCTATGTCATGAGGTTAGGGTTTGTCAAACAGGTCACCTTAAAATGCACTAGAATACAGGAAATTGCATTTAAGAAGTCTGGCCCCCCAGAGCCCCCTCTGTGCTAAGGCCTGGTCTTCATAATATCTGCCTCTGCCTCTAGTTTGAATCATAATTAGACCAAATTAAAGACCTTTATGAATTAGTATGGATGTTTATTTATATTTGAACGGTATACTATTCATCTGTACATGTTTTCTTGTGTGAATTTTATAAAGACACTTGTCATTATTAAATAGTGAGGAAATTAAATGGTAACCCCCCCCCCCCAGTCTGTTTTAGAGGAAGTGTTTCATCTGAGTACCAATGTGTGTGAGTAGTCCAGAAGTTGACCTGCAGTGAGCTAACACAGTACCAGCTAACGACAAACAGCCTAGTGGTCTATGGGCCAGTTTTTTTCTTGCCACCTTATCACGACCACCACACTTTTGTTTTCTCATGCAATAAGCCTGTACATTGACATGGAACTAGAAATCTTCATTTCAGTGCTTGTGGATGGGTAGATAATAAGTTATTGTTAAAAAAAAAAAAAAAAAATTTTGGAAATCGATTCAACTCTTTCATTCAAGACGGGTGCCACTGTCAGCACTGGGGGCTGAGCACCCCTAAAGGTCACATGCTAGAATCACCCCTGTTCCAAAATATAGACTCTCAAATGACAAATGATCACATCTAGAACCCAGGTTCCCATCCACTCAAATACCCTTATTTCTATTTTGCTTCAGAGAAATATTTGGCTGTAAAGTCAAACTGCAGTGATTCAATATTAAGATGATTTGTTGTGTTTTTAGTTTGCACTTTTAACGTTGATCAGCCTCTGTGTTTTTTTTTTTTTTTTTGTTGTTGAAGGAGTTTGAGTACAGCCGCAGTGGAAATCCAACAAGAAAATGTCTGGAGACAGCTGTGGCATCTCTGGATGGGGCCAAGTATAGTAAGTATGTGCATGCATGTGTGTGTTAGCTGTTCCCAGCATTAGCACTTTTGGACTGACTAATTCAACTCCTTTACTTAAGTAAAGAAAACTAGAAAATGTTCAAAACCATCCAAAAACTAGACTTCCATACATTTCCTGAAGGAAATGTCTCTTGCCAGATCGCTGGAGTTGTGGCTGGTAAGAGGAAGAAATATCTGCTGTTCTCTTCATATGTGGAATTTGTTTGTCAGTGTTTGTGGACTGAGTCAATTCTATTAAAAAGTTTAAATGAAGTATCTGGGTGAAAGTATGGTGAAGTGTGAAGTAAAAGGTACCAACCTTTTCATTAGAAAAGGTCCCAGCTCTTCGGGCTGGGTTCATTCCTATACGCAATTATGCAATTTACGCAAATACGTCCTGTATGTAGCATCCCATTGGCTATGCGGGAACTACCCATGATGCTTTTCATTGCCCTTTGACCCTCGTGCATCACGGAGTGGCACAGATTGGCTGTGACTCATGTGTCTCCCAGTAACACAGCCACTTTTAACGGTCATTTCTCCACCTAAACCTTCAGCAAGAAGAATATATAACTGACAGACTATCATCAGCTTAAGGAAAATTGTTAAAAAACGTGGACACCACAAGCCCGGAGACGTGCACCAGACTGCGAGAACGCAACCTCGGTCTGCTCTAGCATTCACCAGCGGATTCCCCCCACAGAGGCCGCCTTCGTAGACGTCCGAGCTGACATGGAAGGAGGCAGAAGAGCGGCTGTCATGGTGGATTTACAGCTAAGCTAAGAGCTAACCGACCACCACTTCCTGCTCGCCAACGTACGCTCACTGGAAAACAAACTGGACTATGTGAAGCTGGATTTAACCACCAAATATGATCCACCAGACTGCTGCATCCTCATTCTCACTTGACTCTTCTGTCCCGGACATCGACATTAGCCTGGACTGGCAGAATCCAACAGAACCCATGCTCTCACAAATAAAACCCGGGGGGGGCGGTGTTTGTACACCAACAACAGCTGGTGTTCACCTGGACAGGCTAAAATCTAAATCTACATTTTCTTTAACACATCTTTGATACAAAATCTGTAAATTTTTATAATTTTTAAAGGGTTTCAGGGGTAGTATTGGGGGCCTTGGAACGAATTAGACATTTTCCATGTAAAATGCGACCCTTGTTGATGAAAAATTCACAGTACGAAAACACTTCTGCAACAAATTAATTAATTAAAGTAGAGGTACCACTGTACACTGCACACTGCGCATGTGACATATGTGTGTAGTAGTATTTGCAGTAGTAGTATTTGTAGTAGTGGTAGTATTACAGTATTTTTAATTTATTATAGTATTTGTTAGTACACTGACAGTCATTAAAAACTTTGAGGGCAAAAGTTATGGAACAGTTTTTATTATCTTGCCGGAAGATACATTTTCTATTAACAGAAAATAACAGATATATCAGCAACCACAACATTAAAAAAACATGTGTTCAAAATGACTTCTGTCAATAAAGAAAAGCCAAAAACATGGTGACTGCCAAAAAACAGTTTTACACAAGTCTGTAGTGGGTGTGACAACCTTTAGCGTTTATACAGGCAGTGATGCACTGACGCATGCTCCTCACTAGGCACCGTATTCTGTCCTGGAGGATCTGGAGCCAACCCTCCTGCAGTGCCTTGATCAGTTGTTGCCTATTCTGAGGCTGGGGAACCTGATTGGCCACTTGCCTACCAAGTTAAATTCAATTCAATTTTATTTATAAAGCCCTAAATCACAACAAAGTCGTCTCAGAGGGCTTTACAAAAACATAATCAACTACAGAAATACATGAAAAGTCCCAGGCATCCCCTGTCCTTAGACCCTCCCCCTGTCCTTAGACCCTCCCCCTGTCCTTAGACCCTCCTTCTCGGCAAGAAAAAACTTCCAAACCCAGTGGGAAAAAGAAGAAATCTTGAGGAGAACCACATTGAAGGACAGATCCACTCCCATGGACGGACAGGCTATAGGTGAACGTCCACGTATAAATGCAGGAAGGGGGGCTGGTCCAGACAGGCAGGGGCGGTGGTCCGCACAGGCGAGATACTCCAGATCCTGTCGTCCATGGCTCCCGTGCAGACACTGTCAGGAGAGCCACCACTCCCCCCAGGGGGGGAGGGGGGAAAGGGGACACCAGGTGACTAGTCATGAACAGACTTGGTATGAAAGATATGTTATAAAAATGACAGAAACAGATGTGAGGAAGAGAAAGAGAAGAAAGAACTCAGTGTCTGTACTTCCCCCAGCATTCTAACTCCTAGGGCAGCCTAGACTGAACTGTGACTCATACATCATGTATACATGATATATGAGTCACATAATTTTTAACTAACCTGACCATAGTCTTTCTCAAACAGGAATGTTTTAAGCCTAATTTTAAATGTAGAGACTGTTTTGGCATCTTTAATATTAAAGGGAAGCTGATTCCATAAGACAGGGGCCTGATAACTAAAGGCTCTAGCTCCTACTGTACTTTTAGAAACCCTAGGAACTTTCAGTAAACCTGCATTCTGAGAACGAAGGGTTCTATTGGGTTGGTACAGAACCAGATCATCTTTAAGATAAGAGGGGCCCATACCATTAATGGTTTTATATGTAAGGAGGAGGATTTTAAATTTAATTCTAGACTCAACTGGAAGCCAATGAAGGGTTTGGAGCACAGGGGTGATAGGGTTAGGGGTCAGGGGTCAGGGTTTGGAGCACAGGGGTGATGTGTTCTCTTCTATTTGATCCTGTTAATAATCTTGCTGCTGCATTTTGAACCAGTTGAAGCTTTTTAGGGAATATTTAGGACACGCTACAAGTAAGGAGTTACAATAATCTAATCGTGATGTAACAAATGCATGAATTAATTTTTCTGCAGTCGTTTTAGACAGAATATTCCTAATTTTGGCTAATGTTGCGCAGGTGAAAGAAGGCTGTTCTGCAAGTTTGTTTGATATGCATTTTGAATGAAAGATCTGGATCAAATAAAACTCCTAAATTTTTAACTGTGGCACTGGGTGTTACACTTAAGTTGTCCAGAGTAACTATCTGGTCAGTTAGGGAGTCTCTCGCATCTTTAGGACCAATTATAACGACTTCAGTTTTTTCAGGGTTCAGTAAAAGATAATTGGCACTCATCCAAATTTTTATGTCTTGTACACAAGTACTTAGTTTATCTATTTGCCTGGTCTGATCAGGTTTAATCGATAAATATAGCTGTGTGTCATCCGCGTAACAATGAAAATTAATGCCATGATTTGTAATGATGTTACCTAAAGGGAGCATATATAGTGTAAACAAAATAGGCCCAAGGACTGACCCTTGAGGAACGCCATAATTAACTCTGGAGGACTGCGATGATTGTTTGTTGGTGTGAACAAGTTGATCCCATAGGTGTTCAATCTGGTTCAAATCTGGTGAGTATGCAGGCCAGGGTAACGCATTCACTGCATGTGTCTGCAAGAATGCCTGAGTCACACGTGCAGTATGTGGATGGGCGTTACCTTGCTGGAACACCCCCAGGTCTTGGTGACACTGTAGAAACGGGAAAACATGTGGCTGCAGGATCTGGTCGACGTAGCGCTGTGCAGTGATGTTGCCTTCCACAACCACCAGATCTGTTTGATTAGCCGAGATTCCTGTCCACACATCACACTGGCAACTGGATGTTGATTGCACTGGTGGACACAGCACTGGGCGTAGCGTCTGTGGGCCAACGTATCCTGAACTAGTAGCGTTCAGAAGAAACTCCTTTTTTTTTACACTCCAATTAAGAATGAATGGGATTTTTGTTGCCCTGCCAATGCGAAATCGGCAGGGCTGGAATTATGAAAACACACATGTAATCTGTGGGCCAATCCGACACATTTTTTCCTATTTACTGCAAGATGCTCCAATGTTTCATTTGGGAGTTAGGGCCGCGTTTCATTTCTGATGGCAATTTCTGACTGGTTTTTCGCATTTTATACAAAATCAGTGAATCACAATGTCAAATCAGATAGCACATCTTTCGAGACCAAGCTGGTCTATTTACAGCGGTACGGGCTGCATTTCTTCCCAGAGTTTTTGTATAAGTCAGAAGAAAAATAATAATAAATACGACAAACAATATACCTGTGTGCTTTGCATTCCATGCAAGCACATGGGGAATAAAGCCTTTAAAAGTGAGTCCGTAGATTATGTGTTTTATTGGGTCATGGTACTCAGTTTAGTGGGTATGGACAGGACATTTAGGAAGATTCAAAAGTCATGAATAGGAGATTTAAAAAACATAATTGAGATTTTGAAAAAATCTAAATCGTGAGATAAAAAGTCAAAATTATGATATAGTAAGTCACAATTTCTGATTTACGACTTATTTTTCATACTGTCACATTTGTCTAGTTTGAAAAAGTAATGAGTCTATTCTGAGAATGTAAAGAGTACAGATATTTATACAAAAATGTAGGGAGTAAAAGTAAAAATTTTCCAGAAAATTAAATTCTCAAGTAAAGTACAGATACCTAAAAACTGTACTTAAGTACAGTAAATGATGTACTTCTACTTAGTTACTTCCACCTCTGCCCATAAGTTATGCCTCTGTGCTCTCCTCAGTCCAGCCTTTTCTAGACATTGGTGTTTTCTCCACATCAGCCACTTCCTCAGTTTGCTGGTAGTTCATTCCATGCAAGACCTTGTCTTTCCACGACACACCCTCTGGTTCCTCATCCCTTTTGGGCTTTTGTTGCCCGGGCATTCACTTAGCAGCATTACTAACTTTATTTGTTTGAGTCATTGGATGATGCTTCGCCTGTTTTTGGGGCTGTGTCAGAGTTCATCCTGTGATTGCTGGCACCTGAGGAGCTCAACAAAAGGCCAGAGCCAAGCAGCATTCTGTCACTGTCGACCTGCAGCCAGCTCCACTCTTCTTTTTTCAATTTGAACTTATGATTTATTGTAAATAAACTTTTTTTTTTCAAAATTCTTGCCACACCTTTGAGTACCTGTGTTGCTTCACTTGAACCAGACATATTGGGGGCTCGTATATGTGCCCTAATTTATTAAGGTCCTAGTTAAGATTTAATGAGGTTGGTTGATTTATTTTTTTTCTTTCACTCTTTCTGTGTCAGTTAATGGTGTGGTTGATAATACAATCTTACTTTCTATCTCATTAATGCGAGTCCTTTCTGCTCCCTGTCTGTCTACCCGTCTGTCTGCACATTATGTGCACAGCAGTGGACATGCACGTACACGCAGCGTGCTAAAAAAATAAACAAAGCAGATTCTGTATAAAGACTCTAACATCTGAAAGGAGCGCAGCCAAGTCCTTTTTACAGCAGCTTTAAACGGCGATTTTTCTATTAAAAGCTCCACCAATAGTAATTTCCTGAAAGTTTTACTGTCAGACACTTTGATTTATTAATTATTTCAGTTTATTTTCTTTTATTTTGGCCTGACGAAGAGTTTAGACCTGAAACATTGGCAATTTTCAGTTATTTTCGGTTTAATTATTATAATTGTTATATCTAAACAGGCAACCTCCCTAAGTTATTTTGTAGCACAAAATAGCGTATATTTTAGTTCCATTTATTTAAAAATGTTTTTAAAAAGTGAGTAACTTGTGTGGATTACACTTGGTAGCCAAGGCTATCCGTCTGTGTATTTAGATGCACACGGCTACAAAGACCAGGGCTCCAGACTAACTCTTTCACAGGTAGCACTGGTGCCACTTAACTTTTCATTTAGTAGCACCAAAACTAATTAGGTAGCGCCATATTTTTCACTGCATAGCGTGTTATGTTTATGAAAGTTAAAGATTGACAATGACCCAATTTTATAATTGCAATATCTTTTAATCTGCATGAGCAACAAATGGTACAGAAAGATTACACCGTGTTTCCTCTAAGATTTTTTTTCTGCAGCGGGGGCAGGAGCACCGGGGAGTCGTGGCATCTTAAACAAATGACACTTCACTACAGAGTTAATTTCTAGAACTGAATTCTTAGACTTTTAACAACCAAATGGTATAATGATAATAAAAAAAACTATTCAAACAAAATTTTAATAATAATTAATAATGAATCAGTTCTAGAAATAAAATCTGTCATTTGTTTACGGCCAAATAAATGATCATTTTGATGCACCGTGGAAACTGCTGTATCATGGTTTGGCCAATGGACTAGAGTTATTTGAATACCCAGCTCTGTTTTTTTAATCTGAACTTTTGTCACTGCATTTACATACATTTAAAATAATTTATTTGAAGTCTCTGTGATGAACTGCCGACATGTCCAAGGTGAACCGCACTTTTGCCCGTAAGTAGCTGGGATAAACTCCAACCCCCCCAACCCCCAATCCTACTGAGCAGGGGTCCCCAAACTATTTCCTGTGAGGGCCACATAACTTTTCCCTTCTCAGATGAGGGGCTGGGGTCAGTTTGGAACAGAAAAAGTGTGACGAATGCAGGAGTGTCTAAATGTAAAAATGATTGTTTTTCCAGAAAGCCACAATCAAATAACCCTTTCTGGATTCTTCACAGAACAAAAGTCAGAAAATAAATAACACTATTTATGAAATAAATAACCCTCTTTGGGTTCTTCAGAGAAAAAAGGTCCATGGAACATAAACTTCTTCATCTTAACAGGTCAAAGTTCATCTTAGTTGTCAGAGCAGAATCTGTGACTTAAATGACTCATATGAGCGTCTGTCAAAATTATTGTGTTAAACTAGTTAATAATAGTTAATTGTTAGAAAGACCACACAGTTTAAATGTTTATTTGATTGTTTGGTTATATTTGTTCAGGAATAACTCCTTTTCTGTAAGTTTTCAAATGTCCCACGCTGTTGAACGCACCACTGATATTATTCCGGTTATGAACGTAGTCTGTGTTTTATTAGCATCTGTGTTGTAGGTAACTGTGCTAAGTTCACCATCTCTGCTTCTTTTTCTCTTTTTTATTCATCTATTCCTGGTTTATTACTGTGTGTAGATGTCATAAGGTCAGATAAATAACACAGTACAGTTCAGGTAGATGTTAGCATGTTGTACTGTATAAGCTAATGCTGTTTAGCACCAGTGTGCTGTTGAAGCTAATACGATAATATGCTAGCAGTTAGCATTGCTAGCTGTCATCTGTGATTTCTGTGAGTGATGTGTGTGTTCTATGACCCATGTAATACATCTGAGTGACTCATATAGTGGGTCTTAGTTCATTTATTATTGTATGTATATATTGTTATAGTGAGTGTTACTGTATTATTACAGACCACAGTAAATAAACCTTTAATGAGGACATCTGTATCTGTGTTCTTTAATCAGAACCACAACCCACACCTTGTCACTCTGAACCAAATCCTGGAGACAACCCCACGCTCTCTGCTTCATTAATAATGAAAGTAGTTCAGAACTAAGGAACATTTTACTGCAAAAGTCCAACTTTATTATCAAATACAAATACACACATAAAAAAATCTAAATGGTCTCTGGTATTGTTCAGGGGGCCGGACCAAATGTGGAGGCAGGCCGTAGTTTGGGGACCACTGCTACTGAGGATAAAGGGGGTTCAGATTATGAATGAATCAGTGCACTTACAGAAATTAAAATTAATTATATATTGATTTGCTTTTGGCACTCTTAGTCCTCTATAGTAGGTACTGCTACTACGCTAATACAGTGATGCTAATAAGACTAGCTTTGTACAAATATTGGAAAGTCAAAGAAAATACAATCAAACTATGGTTTAGAATAGCTATTATATAATGCACAATTTTTCTACATTTTCAAGAAAATAAAAGTTGCAAGTGCATTTTGTAATCTTCTGAAATGTAAGAACTTATGAAATGTGGCTTTATTCCAAAGTGCAGCTGAACAGAGCATCACTCACATGGTTGGTGTCCTCCTGCAGGTCTGGCTCTGGCCTCTGGACTGGCCGCCACAGTGACCATCACTCACATGCTAAAGGCTGGGGACGGCATTGTCTGCATGGACGACGTCTACGGAGGTCAGATTCATTCCCTGGACTTTAACTGTGTGTGTGTATGTGTGTATTCTTATGTTTGAGGACATTGATCTGTTTAGGGTGGCTGCTGCTTAGTTGGTAGATTAGAGCCCAATGACCGAGAGGTTGGCGATTTGTGTCCTGGTTCTGGCATGTGGGACAACATGTCGAAGTGTCCTTGACATTGAAGACACTGAACCTTGACTTAGGCCCCCAGTAGGACTGAAAGAACCTTAGAAACGTGTGTGTGTGTGTGTGTTGTAAAGTGCTTTGAGGACCACGAAGGTGGAGAAGCACTATATAAGTGCTTGTACCATTTAGTCACATCATGAGGACAAAAACTCAGGTCCCCGTGAGGGTTAAATAGAAATGTAAGGTTCGAAAAAAAATGATGTGGCCTTTATAAACGCATTTGTTTTTTTTCTGGAAGTTGAAGGAATCATGGGCAAAGTGAAACATGTATTTTTCAAAGGAGTGAAAATGTGTAGAGATGTTTACACTCACTAGCCGTAAGTGATGATAAGAAACTTGGTCCTCATGAGACGTGTGTGTGTGTTTAGTGGTTTGTTGTTTTAGTTTTATTTCAAACGCATAAAATCATCAGATAACAAAGCACCATCTAAACTGATATTTCAACACTGAAAAAGGAGTGGGAAGAAGTATAAAATATAGGCTCCGCCCCTTTTTATAAATGAACAATTCAATCAATTCTGCCTCCTTTGCTTGAACACACTTTTCTATTTTACAGTAACGCATAACATCCTTACAAACTTTATATAAACTTTTGTTTCTGGAAAAAGGTAGACAGCCTTTATCATCATGGCACGGTCCAGATGTGGTCTATGTGGTCTACATATGGACCGTGTCATGGTAAAGACTTTGAGTGTTTAAAGTGATTGCCTTGAAGTTTTTTTTTTCCCCATTCAGTTTTTTTCTGCATTACGTTTTCCTTCTTCTGAAGAGCACCTCAAACTTCTTTTTTTTTTGTTTTTTTTTTTTGTTCCTAGAAACATTCCTTTCCATGACTTTTTGACACTGGTTTGCAGTGTCAAAAAGTAAACATTAAGTTTACATTAAACTATTGTGTACTGTAAACTTTTTTTTAACATTTATTAAGTTGGGGCTGGGTAATATGGCCTAAAAAATAAAATCAGATTTTTTTAAATATATTTTTTCCCACAAAATACAATTAAAATTTTTTGAAAAAAAATACCCCCCCCCCCCCAAACTTTTTAAGGAAAACAATAAGTACAGATGACGGGGAAAACTCAAAACATGTTTAGTTTTCATTATATCAAAACCTTGACAGAAGTTATGTTTATTTCTCTCTGGAATTAAAACAGCAGCCGTTATTATGGTTTTAACTTATACCTGGAGTCGATAGTTTTCAGCAGGTGAATAAACAATCTGTTCCACCATTTTATATGAAATGAAGCAAAAGCTAGGCTAGTTATATTAGCTCTACTACAAGAAATGAAGCTAAAGCCTGGCTAGTTATATTAGCTCTATTACAAGAAATGAAGCTAAAGCTAAGTTAGTTATATTAGCTGTAGTACAGGAAATTAAGCTAAAGCTAGGATAGTTATATTAACACTAGTAAAGGAAATGATGCTAAAGCTATGGACGCTATAGTAACACCAGTACAGGAAATTAAGCTAAAGCCAGGCTATTTATATTAGCTCTATTGCAGGAAATGAAGCTAAAGCTTGGCTTGTTATATTAGCTCTCATATAGACAATTAAGCTGAAGTTAGGCTAGTTATTTAGCACTAATACAGGAAATTAAGCTGAAGTTAGGCTAGTTATTTAGCACTAATACAGGAAATTAAGCTGAAGTTAGGCTAGTTATTTAGCACTAGTACATGAAATTAAGATGAAGTTAGGCTAGTTATTTAGCACTAGTACAGGAAATTGAGCTAAAGCTATCTAGTTATATTTACGCGAGTACAGGAAATTAAGCTAAAGCTCGGCTAGTTATATTTGCAATAAAAGGATGTGAAGTTCATCGGAAAACTGTTTAGTCACTGACATAAATTACAAGGAAATGTAACCTTAGTTCGATAGGTATGAAGTATGTGTGGACTGGAGCTGAGGTACTACTGGAGCTGGGTATGAGCCGGAGTCTGTATCTGACCCCGTGCCTAAACCAGACTGGAGCTTGAAGCGGCCAAACTCTTGCCAATATTGAATATTCTGGATGTGTGAGGAGGGAGGCAGAAGTTCCTGAGCACCATAGTGAGAGGAGAAATTTTTTATTTTTTTTTAAATCGGACAATAAAAAACTCAAATTAATCGGTAAAATCGATATAACGCCCAGGCCTGCTTTAAATATTTACTGCACATCCAGCATTTCCATTGGTAACGCTTGCACTGTTTTCATTATCAGGCACAAACAGGTACTTCCAGAAATGTGCATCTCAGATGGGTCTGGAGGTGTCGTTTGCTGACTGCACAAAAGCGGAGTGCCTTAAAGCGATGCTCAAGCCCAACACAAAGGTAAGGCTTACTGGGACTGTGTTCTGTGTTCACACTGACCACAGGCTTCGACTACAGCAGGTTCCATGTTAAGCCCCATTTCACCTCCAGTGGGCCACATCATTGAAATAACAACATGGGGGGCAGAGTCAAGGGTTCTATGAAGTAGATGCATTTAGTGAGACTTCCACAAACTTGGATTTTAAACCTCGCTTTTTGACACTTTTAATCTTTGCTCTTCAAACTCATTGGTCAAACATTGATAAAGAAACCTGCAACGAGAAAACAGGGTCTTCCCTCTGGAAACCATGATAATTCAAGCCAAGAGGAGAGTGGGGCAACAGCAAATGCGAGCACTACAATTCAAGATGTGCCAGCCACCATTAGCACCCATAGTGACAATATAGCTTTACGGAGCTGGGTACCACTTTCAACAATCTGAAAGCTGAGGTGTCAAACAACCATGCGAGGGTGATCACGATGGATGTGGAAGCCGCTATCTCCCAGAAAACTTGGAAAGGGAGTGTGTTAGCCTAGCTGCACAATGCAAGGGACACCAAGACAAGCTAAGCTCCACAGGAAAATGTGTGCGCCAAATGGTAAATGGACTGCATTTATATAGTGCTTTTCCACCTTCATGGTGCTCAAAGCGCTTTACATTAGCCTCACATTCACCCATTCACCAGTAGGTTTCTAAGGTCTAAGGTCAGTCCTACTGGGGGCCTAAGTGAGGGTTCAGTGTCTTGCCCAAGGACACTTCGACATGTGGACAGCCAGAGCTGGGACACGAACCGCCAACCTTTCGGTCATTGGGCGACCCACTCTACCAACTGAGCCACAGCCGCCCCAAAAGAACATATGCATAGTGGGCATCAAAGAGAAGGCAGAAAATGGCAAGTGGTGTGATTTTATGTCAAAGCTGCTTCCCACTGTGCTGGGTGAGGAAGATTCAATTTGTCCATTTGAATTGACTATTCAGTCAGGAATTCAGAGTCGAGGATGGACCGCAGCACCAAGCCTTGACCTATCACAGTGAGATTCCATCACCTGGCCGACAAAGAGTTTAGGATTAAATTGGCACGAAGGAGATCTGGCTTGTAGTATGCCAGAAAACTAATGTTCATCTACCCAGACCTGGCACCAGACATCGTTCAACACCACCAACAATGCACAGCCATAAAACAAGTGCAGGGCAAGGAAGATACCGTATGGATTTCACCGCTTGTCTAAATTCTTTTTCATGATTGGAAACTGTACAGAAATTTTCAACAAATTCTGCCTGACCTCTGACCCGAGAATAGCTGAAAGGGTTCTGGCCTCATGTTTTTGTTGGTCTACAGTTGGATTGGGTCTGCTCCCCACAATAATTTAATGTATTTATTTTTACTTGTCTTGCCTTTTTCAGTTTTATTCTGTTTATTTAATATATTTAAACCTCTTTTAAAATGGTCTGATGCAGGGGTTTTCAAATAGTGAGGCAGTCCTCCCTAGGAGGCGCCAGAGTACTGCAGGGGAGCGAAAAATGAATTAAAAAAAAAAAAAAACTAGAAAACTACTCTTGAGAGGTAGACCCCCCCCCCAATCACCACCAAAATGTAATCTTTTCCAGATCTCTCCATTACCAACCTACCCTGAAAATGTTATCAAAATCCGTCCATAGGTTTTTGAGTTATCTTGTACAAAAACGTGTGTGTGTGTGTGTGTGTCATTTTATTTAACTTTTTTTTCTTCTCACAATTGTCTCACTGTAAAATACTTTATTGCATCTCATCATAGAGGCATGAATTTATTTAGTTTTTTTTGCTTAATAGTGACTCTTTTATGGGTTTTAATTAAACCACCAGCGAAACAGCCAGCCAATACCCAGAGCCAACGGACCTACCCCCCCACCCTGGCGGCATCCAGAAATTTGGGGTGTGGAAAGACCGCCACTCTCTTGTCCCCCACCCATTTACTTTGTGAATTGTGAGGCATGTATGTGAGCACTTAAAATTTGGAAGAGGAAACTACACACCACTGGAGGCGGGGGCCAATCATCCAGCCAATCATCCAGCCTTAATAACAGGACCAGCCACTCCTCATGCTAAACTCTCCCACCCTGCCCACCCTAGGGATACAGCAATCGCCAGCCCAGTGACACAGCACCACCTGGTGGTTTATTTTCCCAGGTGTGTACCATTGAGATCAATGATCTCTTTTTCCAAGGGAGACCCACCCTATCAGTGCATGTGTTTGGATGGAGGGAGGAAACTCACGCAGACACAAGGAGAACATGTAAACTCCACACAGAAAGGTCTGGTGTGGGAATCGAACTGGGGACGTTCTGTGAGAGACCAATGCTAACCACTGCAACACTGTGCTACCCAACATACTGATGGACTTCAAATCTAACTTAAAAAAAAAAAGTTTAATAATAAATAAAATAAACAAGTTCAGTAAATACATGTAAAAAAATTTTGAATTAAAACTAATTGGGCAATAAAAAAAAAAATTCTAAGTCCTTTTTGGTCTCCACATGCAGCTGGTGTGGATCGAGACGCCGACCAACCCCACCATGAAGGTGGTGGACATTCGTGCCTGTTCGGATATCGTCCATGAACACAACAAAGATATTGTGGTGGTGGTGGACAACACCTTTATGTCCGCTTATTTCCAGGTGAGATTACAGACATTTGAATCCTTCCCTTCAGAACCTTCTGGTTTGTTGATTTTAAAACCTGTATGTCATGTGTTTCCATAGCGACCCTTGGCCCTGGGAGCAGATATCTGTATGTACTCTGCCACAAAATACATGAACGGTATGCACTTCTTTTAAACCTTTAAACTAGGCCTGTCAGAATTAAGTCACATTTTTAAAGTGTTTTAATCATGATTAATTAAAAATTATTTCAAAGTAATCCTGTGATTAATCGGACAACATTTTTTAGTAATTTGATCGCACTAATCTAATGCTATGTTCCAGGCCACCTGTAAGTTAAAATTTATTCAAATAATGAGGCAGTCCTCCCACAACTTAAAACTTTCAAGTTACACTGAATTGTGGGATCTCACATGCTTATACTCACAATCATTTCTATCCCATGGGTGTTTGTGTTTTGCTTATTTGAGGAAAACAGAGGAGGAGAAATCAATGCTACATAAAGTAAGAGAAGCTGTTGTATTAGTGGAGCAGATAATGAAAGAATCCTTCACTTTGTGATACAAACACATATACTGGTACGCTTCAGACCGCACTCTTTTAAAAAATAATCCTTGCCATGCAAAATTCAAAGATATCCCGCCCAAAAATTTATTTATTTTTTCTTATGAACTTGAAATGCATTTATTTTAGGCCTCTTAAATGTATTGCAGTTGAATATAAAATTGGGTCTTGTTGATATTTTGGTACCAAGTGCATGTCTGTATCTATTACTATTCTTGAAATTACAGCATGTAGGTACTTGTACAGACTCAAGAGTAAGAAATTTGTAAGATGATTGTTATTAAAGTTGTCATTCCATGGTTATTTCACTAATATTACTGTGTTCTCCATTGTTATTGAATACATTGTGTGTTGGTTCTATTTAAAAAAAAAAAAAGAAAAACTTGGATTGCTTCGTTTCCAGCTGTTTTTTTCACTGTAGAAAAATGACTTTAGGTCAAACAGAGCTTCCTGGTACTTCCTCATACACTGTCACGAGGCGTCTCTGGCTAAGAATGCGTGAAGGAACACTCCCCCTTCCCCTCTCGCTGTATATGTATTTAGCTTTACCCAAGCAGCATCCAGCTAGGTTTCGTGCTGTTGCTTGATCTGAAAACGCACAGAGAAAAAACTAGGCTTTATTTCTACAGGGAGCAAATGAACCAGTTTGATCTCCGTTTTTTTTTCCAGTTTGTGCAGCAGCTACTGTGGTGCCGTCTTCTCTTGTAGATGCTAATGCTGCTTTAGATTCACTGCCGGGGACATGCTTAACCCCGTGTGGGTGACTCGAAAGTCCATCTGTTGTCAGATGGACTGGCTTTTTCTGGGTCCCTGGTTCCTCTTGTTGTTTTCTGTGAATGCGGTATGCAGCCAGTGGAGGTGACAAAGGCAGCATGTGTTGGTAAGTCTGGGTGACCCATCAGATTCCAAAAGGAGTGTGGAAAAATGGTTGTCAGTGGAATGACACCGTTCAGTAAATGCGTTTCTATGAAAATCCATCTTGGTTTTAGAATTTTATGTCATAACCCTACTGGTATGACAATAAAAAATTCTTAGTGTTGTAGTTAAATAATAAGGCCAACCACCATTCTTGCTTATCACAAGGAAGAGCCTCGTTTATTGGGCTCATGATACATTTATAGAGGAAATCACATGATCTAATCCTTCTGGTCATGTTATGTCGAAATTAAGACTTTGGCACGTACACTTGTAGCTACGTGACGTTCTCTCTCTCCTCTTTGGTGTTACTCAATTCTTGCCACCAAGCTGAAGTTAGGAAATACTAACTTGACCTTAAAAACTGTCCTGATACACAGACACTCTGGTAGAACACGTTATCAGAACACATTCTGTTAAAAAATAAATAAATAAAATAAATAATAAAAAAATAAATAAATAAATATATATATATATATATATATATATATATATATATATATATATATATATATATATATATATATATATATATATATATATATATATATATATATATATTCCCTTCAATAGAAACGTATTCACTTAACAGTCAGCGTTTGAAATTTGTTGTTCTGAGTCTGTACTAGTATCAATATGCTATATCTCAAGAACCGTAATAGATACAGACATGTATTTGGTGCCAAAATATCTTCAAAACCCAACTTTATATGCATACATTCATGGGGCTTAAAATAAATGCATTTCAAGTTGAGGAAAAAACACATTGTTGGGCATTTTTGGGGGGAATGTTTGGGTCACTATCTTGGAATTTTTTGTGGCCAGCATTACTTTTGAAAAGAGTGCAGTTAGGTTATATGTACCAAATTCCATGGGTTTTATCACCAAATGAAGGATTTTGGCTATATATGCAGTTATCTGCTGCACGACTACCTTTTTATGGTCCGTTAGCTGTAACTATATTTGGAAACGTACTGGGTATGTTTATTATTCCACCCAATGGGCTAAAAACTAGCTAAGTCACATTAGCATTTTCTCGCCTGAACAACGGCTGATTATGTAGAACAAGGCTCGAGACTAACTTTTTACACTGGTGCACAACCTTTTCTTGGGTGCACCAGCACAAATTTAGTGCACCCAAATTTTTCAACCACATTGCATTTAACTCTTTTACATGTTCGCTTTTTTCTTTTCTTTTTTGTTTTTAAATCATTGTCCATACAGACAATAGTAATTTGTAAATGATTAAAGAACTTTGATAACAAAGTTCTTTAATTGGAGCACAGCTCTACAAGAAAGATTAGAACTGACTGAAAAGTGCTCTTGCTTAGTGTTTTACTGAGCTGAAATTTCAACTTAAAACATCTCAAGATATATTTAAAAAAACTTATAAATTAAAAGTGCAAGTGTCTTACAGCCTCCAAACTGAACATCTCAATATCTGAAAATCTGAAGAGCTCCATATCATATGGACTATCCTCCATTACAATCACATGCCCCTCAGATGTATGGACATCTTATATCATTCAGTACGAGTTTGTGTGATGTGTGTGTCTGCGCTGCAAATGACAACTGCAGAGGATAGAGCACTCTTGAGACCTGTAGAACATTTACAGTTTTATAACTTGAGATAACTTAAGAGCAAAACCTTGTTTTAATAAACCTGCATGAACACCAGTCTGCGGTAGTCATCGTTGTTTGATGGACTGTGACGTCAAACTGGTAACTGGAAGAACATGAAACTAGTACAAGTTTACGACTGGGAAGTCAAAGGTTTGACTGCTGTTCCACTGCATTTTCACCAGTAGAAGGTCGGGGAAAAGTAGCAGTTAGAGGTGGAACTGGAACATAGCATAAATCTAACCTGTATCCTGAAATTTTGACTCAATATTGTGAATCCTAATCAAATTTTTTTGGTTTTGTGTTTTCAGGTCACAGTGACGTGGTCATGGGGTTGGTCTCAGTCAATCGGGATGATCTGTACAAGCAACTGAAATTTCTGCAGAACAGTGAGTAAAAGCACATTAAAACCACCTTTTTTTTAAAAAAAAAAACAAAACACTGATCCCATTTTAACATTACAAATTTGTGTTGACCCCCAGACATTAAAAAGTCCCTTTTTGGAGGGGGGGGCTAAAATTAATGTAATTTTGGTCATGTCATAGTTTGCTCTGTTTTAAATGCACTGGTCCCTTCTTTGTCATAGGGTTACATAGAAAAAAGTGCTTCCAGGCACAACAAACTCCACCCCCTTGCAAACATTTTAGCTCTTAAAAGATATGGTGGTGGTGGGGACGGAAGTAGAAAAATACTGAAATAAATTGAATTGTAGAGAATCATGCGGGTCAAGCGGTGTGTTCACTGCCCTGGTGCATTCAGGTGCGATTGGTATGACCCAGGTTGTTCAGATGAGCTTGTCTGTGGATGACACCATGGCTGTGACCATCATCACCAGGATCAAAACTGGACCAGCAGAGCACTGGACCCCCACCATCAGTGGAAGAGTAGTATCTACATTTGACATTTACTTGTTGTTTTTTAATTCAGAATTAAATAATTCAGAAATAAAGCTACTTCCTTCATTTTTACATGGACATGTTGATACTGAATAAAGGTTTCCATGGAAGCAGGTGTATTCTGCTCTAGTTAATTGGTCTTTCAGAGCTGGAGGTACAGAGGGTTCTGATTGGACAGAACTGCCACTTAACGTCTAGATATCTACTGGAAGAAAATGACAACGTCCACTTCCTGTTTTGCTTTAATTTTAACTATCTACATGTTAGAACAGCTTCTATGATGTTTGACTTTATTTTTGTCATAATTCCAAAGCAGCAGCTTGACCCAATCAACCATAGGAATCAACAAGAAACACAGCGAAAAAAAATTGCATCATGGCGACCAGACCAGGCGCCTGTGTAGAACGACAGGAATAAAGTTTGAGGAATTTACATCACAGAGGAATTATCAAATTTGGAATTAAGATCAGAAAAAACAGTGACTTTATTAAGTTTAATTGGGAATTATCATTTTCAACTGCAATTGGGTGTTTACATGGTTCATCTGAAAGAGGAATGATCCTTTATTCTGAATTAAACAGGAATAAAAGAGTAGTCGTGGTGGGACACTGCTACTAAATGAATGTAGCAGAAACACTGCACCAACTGAGCCATGGCCGACCCATAAGTCCTAAATAAATTCTGTGATTACTGCCTGATTTGTTTTTACTGATAAGCCCCGCCCCTCAGCTCCTCCCATTAAAAATCTGAATACACGACATTAACGTTGAATGAGTTAAGGGAAAAATTCCGTCTGTGTCAATGATTATTCTTGTTGTTCGTGGCATCCTGCTTTAGTAAAGGTACCTTTGTTTGTCTTGCTTCAGGCTTAGGGGGCGTCCCCTCTCCATTCGACTGTTACCTGTGTAACCGTGGCCTGAAGACACTGCACCTGCGCATGGAGAGGCACTTCAAAAACGCTTTGGCCGCCGCAAAGTTTCTGGAGGCAGATCCTCGAGTGGAGCAAGTCATCTTCCCAGGTAACGTCCTGACCCACTGTCACTGACCCACTGTCACTGACCCACTGCCACTGACCCACTGTCACTGACCCACTGTCACTGACCCACTGCCACTGACCCACTGCCACTGACCCACTGCCACTGACCCACTGCCACTGGCCCACTGCCACTGACCCACTGCCACTGACCCACTGCCACTGACCCACTGCCACTGACCCACTGTCACTGACCCACTGCCACTGACCCACTGCCACTGACCCACTGCCACTGACCCACTGCCACTGACCCACTGCCACTGGCCCACTGCCACTGGCCCACTGCCACTGACCCACTGCCACTGACCCACTGCCACTGACCCACTGCCACTGACCCACTGTCACTGACCCACTGCCACTGACCCACTGTCACTGGCCCACTGTCACTGACCCACTGTCACTGACCCACTGTCACTGACCCACTGTCACTGGCCCACTGTCACTGGCCCACTGTCACTGACCCACTGCCACTGACCCACTGCCACTGACCCACTGGACCCACTGTCAAGGAAAAAAGTTAAGTTAAAAAACATTTCAAAAATAATAATTTCAGACTTATCCAAAAAGGCCTTTGGGGATGTGGGTTGAAATGAGTCAACAACTTGAGGCAGTTCTGCAGCAATAGAAGTTGATCAAGCCTCAAAAGTTGGTTCTACCAATTCCCAGAGGTGTCCCAAGAATGTCCCAAGTATATTCTGTTATATTCACTAAGGAGGCTACTTTGATGAGTCAAACGTTTACAATACATTTGTTTCCCTTTTAACTAAAATGCTTTACATTCACCCATTCACACACTCATACATGTCATGAAAGGAAAGGACTCAGATGCCAGGTGCTGAAGGGAGAACAGATTTTTTTTTAAAAAATGACAAATTGACAGAAAACTAAACCTGGGGAATGATCATTCAGAGTCCATGGTGGAGAAATGGAATGTCCAGGTTTAGAGAGAAGGGAAGTGTCCGGGTTATGGACGTGACAAACTGAATGATCCCGCACCCACAACTGCAAACCTCACTGCTTAAATAGTTGGATTAACAACGCGGTGTGGGCCAGGTGAATCTGGAGTCGATCTGGGTGAAAGGTTGTGACAGGAGAGGTGAGGGTGGGTGTACAGGCAAGCCAGGCAGATGCTTGGACCCCCCCCCCAGGGTGGCCAAAATGGTCAACAACAATAATGGGTGGTTTGTAATGACAGCCTGCACCAGTACAGTGCAAAAAGTTTAGTTGGGGACCAAGCGTGCAGACTTTCATCCCACCCTGTTTCATAGAGCTCCTTTACCCGACACGCACCACCTGAGCAGAAGGCGGGGCTTTCCTCCTGCCCCTCCCACATGCGGTTGTCCATATTTGGTGTTTTGGCTAGTGTTGCTCCAGACCTGAACCTCAGTGTGTTTAGTTCATACTTTATTTCCATCTTTTATGCGTTGATGTTTTTTATGGTGGGTAAAGGTTGTCTCAGTTCCTCGTGGGTACGTTAACGGCTCTTGGACAGTTTTTTGCTTTGTTTTCTTTAGGTCTGCCGTCTCACCCTCAACATGAGCTGATGAAGCGTCAGTGCTCCGGCTGTCCTGGAATGATTTCCTTCTACATTAAAGGGCAGTTGGAACACGCCTCTGCCTTCCTCAAAGGCCTCAAAGTAAAACAACACCTGACAAACATGTTTATTTTAATTTCCTTCAGCAGCAGAAAGTGAATGTGTGTGTGTTTTTAAAATTTCAGATGTTTGCAGTAGCAGAGAGTCTGGGGGGTTATGAAAGTTTAGCAGAACACCCGTAAGTATTCCTGCAGAACCCTTAGTCCAACTGTTCCAACAAGAACCACATGGGGTCAGCACAGGTCCCAGCATGCACCGGGACTACTTTATTTGCTTTATTTATTTATTTATTTCATAAGAAAAAATAATTATGATTTTTCTTAAAATGACTTTATTTGAGATTTTTTTTTCTGATTTTGCATTTTTTTAAATTTCATTTTATTTTGGGTGGATTAATACACTGTGACGCTCTTCCAACAAGAACCACATGGGGTCAGCAGAGTTCACAGATGCTCATGATCTCCCAGCATGCACCTGGTTTACATCATGATGCATTTGTTTATCTATGTATTTATCTATCCATTTATTTATTTATTATTTGATTTATTTAAAATGTATTTATTTTCTTTATCTTTTCTTTATTTATTCATTAATTTATTTTTAGAACGTTTTTTCTAATTTAGTTTTTTTATTGACAGAAGCTCTTACAGGAGGTTGTTTGGTGCACACTAACACATCTACAGTTTGTTACCATAGGTTATATCACATTCACAAAAGAAACTTACATAAATGCATAACCTTACAATTTATGTATTTATTTAACCTTACAGGTTATGCATTTAGGGTTGAACATCAGAAGAGAAAATGTGAAAAAGAAAAGGTACTGTTGTGGTACTATTGATATCATATAATGCTCTCATTATAGGTAGATTTTTCTGATATTGTATTTAGATTTAGTTACTCAAAAGGTGGGCTATTGTTTATGTCTGAAATAACATGAACAATAACACCCAGGCAACTCATGTGCATAATGTTCATATCATACAAAACTTACTTAAAACTTACGATCGTCAATATCCAATCTGTCGTACGCATGTGATTGCTTATATGCTTACTGGTCAAAGGTAGAATAAAATAAATACAAAGCGCCAGCGCCCAAATCAATTGCACATCTGGCTGGGGATGCCTGAATTGACAGGCGTTTCTCTGTGAAAATGTTTGGTGGTCATGTGCTTGGGAGCCCAACGTGATGGGATGCCCATTTTGACAGAACACCGGTCCAGGAAGGCTCAGTCCACCATGGTCAACCAAGTCCAGAGAAGGCACAATGTCTATAAAGGGGGCCCAGATTTTTCCAGAGGCTGCATGTTTCCCTCTTACATTATATAATATATTTTATGTGTGCAGTAAAATACAAGCTTGTTATTCCAGTGTCTTATTCAGGGTTTTCCCCCAGAAATCTTCATAAACTCGGTGAAGCCCATCAGTGGTCCATGTTTTTGTAAAAAATAAAATAAAATTTTAAAAAGTTATAAGTTGA